>CALNXK010000011.1:3742500-3782500 GCA_942486035.1 Porites lobata | reverse complement strand
CGCTGGGGACGTTTCGCGCGGAGGAACGTCTGCGACTCAGTGGCAAAAATTCCATACTGATGGCGCAAATCAATGTTTACATAATAAATCCGGTAGTCATGGGGTTCTAAATACAATTTTGTCCAATTTTACATGTCTTCTGGTCGATTTTGGTAAATTTTTGTGTTCATCTGCCAACGAGCTCCAGCAAAACTCAAATACTTCTTCTAGAGAAGAGTATATTCCACAAATATTGATTGTTTTGCTAGAGATTCTTCGCGTTTACATTTGACCTCTGTGGCCTTTTGTCTTTTGTCTGTCATTCGTAAACAATAGCTAAAACAATGTAACTACTCCGTCGACCAATCAGCGCTTCTGACCGGATTCCGGACAGATTTGACGTCATCAGTATGGAATTTCTGTCGCTGAGTCGCAGACGTTCCTCCTCGCGAAACGTCCCCAGCGGCGAAGAGCGAGGAGAAACGGATGTTTTCGCAGGCTAGCTTTTCTTCTCTTGTCGCTTTTATTACCTCAGACAATAAATTTTTCAGCTGGCCTTGAGAAAAAAGGGGGACTGTAAAAACGAGGTTCCATGTACTTTTTAAAGCAACAGAAGTGAGCTCTGTTTATAGCCTCTCAAATTTGTGGACAGGCCCTCTTATACCCCCAACCGTACTAAAGCTAGAAAGCAACGTCCCCCGGTGGCCTCAAAATAGGCTAAAACCTGAAGCTGAAGTAGGCCACCTGTTGGTTAGTTGAATATGATCCCCGTTTTCGTGAGTGAAGTTCTGAATTCTAGACACATATGACAATATTGACTTTTCGAGTGAGGAAGTCGTCCGCCATGTGTCTGATGACATGACCTCCGCACGAGCTACAAAGCGTGAATTAAGTTGTGAAAATAGATTTCAAGGAGCCCTGAACAAAAGCAGGTAAAAAAGTACTATAATACCTCACCAACCATCAAAGATCTCGCTGCTAGCCGATGAAGGCAACACTGAATGATGTCAACAGTAACCTCGAAATAAGAAAGCGCGGTTTTTGCTACTGCCCCGTAGTGTTTGAAGAAGTTTCTGCTCGTTCAAGACGAAAGTGGGCTTCCAGTTTATACAGAAGAAAGATGCGAATGTACTCTTTCAAAAAAAAAAAAGAAAAAAAAAAAAATCTGATGACGTGTAGCTACACCATGATCCAAGGGATGGGAAACTGACGACACTTTATTATCATTCACTTCTCTAAAGAATTTATTTTGGCCGCGACCCAGAATATGTATGAGTACTGTATTCGACTAAATATCTGGTGTAGGCATACAGTCACATATTATGTGAATGCTTACTGTAGAAAGGGTAATCGATCGGATCTCTGTCGTTCTCCAAAGCGAAACAGTCACATTTATGTGAATCTCTGATCTCCGTAAGAATCTCGGACATTAATGTACGGGGTGACGCGTTAGGGTATCTGTTTCGCAGTCTACCAGCCCGTGAAAATTTACTTTTATTTTAAGAGTCTTTTATCACGGCAGGACACACGACTATGATCATTGTACGACTGAAAAACCGTTTACGTAGATGATCAGGGCCATTCGAATCCACTGTTTGGAAATAAGAAAACATTATTTGTTGTTATCGATATAAATAGCTTGCAGAAAAATGAAGGATTCTGAGGGGTTGGAGAGCTGTACTATATTATTTTTTTAGAGCTATGCTCAGTCGTAGGTCAAACATACGCCACTATTATGCTGATTGAACGTGATCCTCTCACTTTAACACTAGTCCTCAGAGGCTATTGGTGACTCGTGACATGAGGCTATTCGTGACACGTGACTTGACATTTTGACATTTTGATTGACATTTTGACATGTGTGAGTCTGATGATATGACTTCCGCAAGGGCTGTCAAAGTAGGTCAGTCACTTTCAAAAATTGAAAGACCTCCTATTTATTAGCTGGCTTATGACAACTGGCGGAAGATAATTTGTCATTTACGTCATCTCTACGTACTTATTACTTCAGGGTGTTTTGGCTCATTGAAAAAAGAAATTGGGTTTTCGACTACTGAAAAAAAAAGCTTAGAGGGTACTCTTTCTTTTTCAAATTGAGTGTTAAATAACAAACAAAAATGTCATGGTTATTGTTTTATTTTCAAGCCGCCATTGTATTACATTTGCATAAAAATTATTTTATTTTGTCTTTGTTCACAATACTTATCATCGCGATCGGTCACGCATGATAAATCCCGAGCTTAGTCTAACATTCTAATCGCTACTCCCCACTAGTTCAGGCTTTTATCTTGGGCGGCAATGAGTTTTTCCTCCCGACTATGCCAGCTTCTTACAGGCAAATCCACAAGGATATCCTGAAACAATCCCACAGGGGCGGTCATTCCAGTAACCAGAAGCATGGTAAGGCAGGGAGGTTCGCGCAATCCACATGTTGCTGCATGGCTCCCTGGACTTTCCATTCGGTTCACGCGGAGCCCAGAACTTGTAGAATGGAACTGAGTTGTCAGACCAAATGAAATTGTTGACGCTTGGATTCCACTTGAGTCCGATCCAAATTTGTTTCAGCGATGGCGCACGGCTGTGAACCAGCTTCAGTACAAACTCGTTTTCATCAAAGCTGTTGATCTTTACCAGTTCTCCTCCCCACCTTTTGCAGTACGACTGAGCCCCTTGCCAAGTCGTAATGTGGCTGCTCACGATGTAACAATAGCTTTTGAACTGTTTCCAACTTCCAGGGCAATAACCTAGAAATAAACAAGAAATGATTCGACTTCTCTCCTTACAGCGAGGAACACAAGACTAAAAAAAACGTTAGACTCGATCTCCTACGCGGTTGTGAAATGGCTACGACGAAAGTACGTTGGAATCGAGCTGCAAGCTTTGCTACTTTTTTATATCGTGGTGGTGACAAAAAGATGAAGACTTTAAAATCAGTTCACGTTTTAGCCTAGTTTTGTATCAATTTCAATCGCTGTAATCCAAATATATTACAGAAGGCGATTCACTTTAAATTGACCACTTGTATCATAGCCACTCGGTTTCCTCGAGTTACGGGATCTGACGGCTGATTTCGTAGCTAGCGGTACTCTTCCTCTAGGTAGTTTAAAACTTCGGGTAATAGCTACTGCTAAACAAAAGTTAAGCAGTTTCGCTCGCCACTGCGACGCATTTTTTAGGCCAGGATCTAATCCGCTGGAAAACGCGGATTAAGTTTTCCCTTTTGCGAGCCGAGCAGTCTTCTTTCACTATTCATTCGACTTTTTTAAAACGCTGTCAATCCGGATTACCTGAAACGGAGAACATCAAAAGAAACATTGGCAGAACTGAAAACAGTTTCATTGCGGTCTTTCTGGATTTTCTTTGCGTCTGAAACTTGAGGCTGTGTATCCGTAATCTTGCACTGTCTCACTGAAGGGATAGGTCAAGGAAAACTGAATATAAGTAGTGACTAGTGTGAGTCGGAACAGCCTAGAACACAGCAAACGAAACAAGTCGAAACAAGTCTTTTGCGGAAGTAAACATTGTTCCACTGGCCGGATGCAAGTAGCTCGCAATTGTTTTGGTTTTACAAAATGTACATCTTAATCAACGATTCTGTCGGAGACTCTGTGCCACTATCCTAGTATGAGTGCATGACTTGTGAGATTCATTTTGTCCGTTGAAGATACTTCACTTCCCTTTTTACATGCTTCTTTAGTTATCTTCATTTTTGCAGCAGGTCTCTCATGCATGATTTTAACAACTTCATGAAAAAAAAATTCCTTTGTATTGCCCCTTCAAGATTATGATGCGCGCTTTTCTTAAGTTTTACCCCGAAAAGGAAAATATCATATTCGCAAGGTTTTTCCTAGTCATAGGGAATTTCAAACCTTTAGAGTTTAGGCTTGATTACCACTTAGTCTAAAACAACTCGGCCCATGCAGCGTTTCATTTGTCTCTTCGGCAGCCAATTTGCCACAGTTGTCAATGATTAGTAGAGAGTCTTCTTGCGATATTTTTCAAAACTTTACATCACTTCCCGTGCATGGGTGTATTAAGGGCTATCCCGAGGAGTCTGCCTCAATCCCTTTTCTTTCTGTGCAATAAGTCGTGTTTTGTGGAAAAATTTTTAGTCAATAATTATATGGTATCGACGTAGCATTGCATTCACGCTTTTTAGTTTGATCTTCAACGGAAAGTCGCCGACGCTCAATCATTCTTCCGATCGACCATATAGTCATTTACGTCTTATAGTCACCCTAAAAGTATGAATCAGTCGATTGACAGTTAGATTAAAAACCTTGTCGTGTATGCTGTAAATGCTGATATGGCGGAATATGAAAACCGTACAGACCCCTGACTTAATTTGATAGATATACTCCTCTTACGGACTGTACGTGTGCATGCACTTTCTTTTAGTGATTGTTTTAACCGAGTACTATATGGCATAACGACTAACCTGCCTGATCGCTGGTTACTAAGATTATCCTTACTGGTCATTCCGGCTGTGAAATCTCATAAACGCTAGGCCAAGTTGTTTTCAAATCAGAGTCGATTCATACGTTAAATGCCGCCAATTAGAAAAAGACGTCGCAAGAAAAATTTTAGCATATTTGATTCAATGCTGAGATTCGTAAATTTGTTAACACTGCCGGATTATTCAGTTGATCGACGATCAGTACGCGGACATATTTCAAAGACTGGCCCCGGTGTATTCAATCGTGGTTACATATGGAGTGAATATAAGGAAACCTTAAAGACAATTGAGTTTTAGTGGTACAGTGACTGAATCGATAAACCTTTTTATGGGGACTTTTCTTCTTTTTTCTTCAACGATTTTCAAAGCTTTGATTTGTGTAATTAGTTCTAAACAGAAAATCACCATTGTAGACGATTAATTTAGTTTACAAAATCATCAAGTCCCCAAAATTTGACTGCTGCGTTGTTTAGTTACCTTTCATATCTTTTACATGTTGACAAAAAATGTAGTTGTCATCTTGGATCAGCTGTTGGATTTGATTGTAGTTGCGACTTATTACAATAAGAGCATTCTATTGACCAGTGAAATTCTGCTAGTAATCATTCAAATAAAACCTCTTTGACAGAACTTCTGCATAGTGCTATTTATCTCTTAGGATTTTACCAAAAAAAATTTCAATTTTTACAATATTTTTCTGTGAATTCACTGTTTGGCCACTGTACGAGTGAAGGAGTTAATTGTAACTGGTAACCAATGAAAACTGGGAATTCTACTTTTGCTCGTTGTCGTCTTCGTTGCAGTCAACGCAGATCACCCCCCTTCGCGGAGTGTTAACTCGGCTCACCTGAAACAGACAGGATCACAAGAAACAGTGGCAGAACAGAAAACACTTTCATCGCAGTTTTAATGGGTTATTTCAGTATTTCCGATCTTTGAAGCAAGTGTTGTGTATCGTTATCTCGTGCAGTGCCAATGAATTAAGGCGTCAGGCTTAAGCTGTAAATTAAGGACCGTGATGACGCGAGTGTAGACAACACAGTAAACGAGAAGAAACAAGTCTCGTAAGGAAGTAAACATTGATCAGGCCGTCTGAACAACTTTCATTTTTCTACAGGATATGATAAGACTTTTGATCAAGGCATCTCAGTGCTACCATTCCGGCCGGCTATAAAAAAAGGGCTAGTGAGATTTAGTTTCTCTTAGATTAGTTTTTTTTTTTATTTATAAACAACTGTAAAAATTGAAAACTTCTCGGACTATACGCTTCTGTGAGCACATTGAAAATATTCATATTTTTTTGCGTCGGCATGCATTTGAATTTTTGCTGCTTCTCGGCAGGTGAGGGCTCTGTCCCGAGGGCAAATACAAAAACATGTTTTCAGACAAAAATGTATTTATTTCTAATAAAAAAGCGTTGATACCCAAATTATTTTTGTTATATTACACTGAAGTATTCTACAGGTGCAAAGAAACAATTTACCATCACCGTTGTCTTACGGTCTTTAGGTTTCGCAGTTATATCACAGGTAACCCAGGCTCTGTGATAGTACCACAGTACGGTTCCAGTAAAATTACAGTGTTTGTATGGGGTAAAAATATCATCCTAAAATTTCTAGGAAATACTAAATATTAAAGATCAATGAAACTTATTCTGCAGTTAATTGTTGTTGTCCTTATTGCTCCAACGAAGTTTCGTGATAATTTGCAGTAATTTGTTCAAATTCACTCTAAGTACAATAATAATATACAAGGTAGGAAACACGAGGTGCCATTTTCGCCGACATGCTCTCATTCAACACAACTTTTTCCACGAAATTCGAACTCCAACGGAAAATAAACATGCCAGGATCGTAGAAATAGGATAGCAGCAGATATAGAAACCAATGAAGCTTTCCCAGATAGAGAAACGAATCCCACAGACTTGGACAAACTCGAAGAATATAATCCAAACACACCGAGAATACGCTCGCCGAAGCAGCCGGGCCAGATCAACGCGCGGCCAAGAAAATGAAGCCTGGGCACTGTACAAAAAAATTCCATCCCGGGGGTCCTGGGGTGACCTTTCTAGGGACCGATACATCATTTGCCCAAAGCCACCCTCCCCTGCTGGAAAAATACTTGATAGAAGGCAATTGTTCTTCTTAGCTAATCACCATTTGCCAGAGCAAACCCCGCACACGCGCCTGAATTTAAATGGCTAAAAAAAAAGTAATATAATCAGGAGAGTCTGCGGAGTTACAAGGCGTCCCATTTCTTCTACTAAGGAATGCAAATAACAGTAATTAAACTAATGAAAAAACGACGCGAAATGCTTACAAGGCGGGTTAAAAACAAGGTTGAACAAAAGGTAGATGATGACTGAGATACTGTTGCTGTGAACTCTCGAGCGAAACTATCGTAAATAAACGGTGAAGCTTACAAACTAATGTCAAAAATTATACAGAAAATTGCGACAGAATATGAATTGCGATAACTGAGACGAATGTGAAAGGCACGTGCACTAGTAAACAAAGAACTAGCACGATTAACATATTTAGCGATTAATGCGGCAGTAACACGCCGACTTCTTGTCAATACAAGTGAACGCTCTATCGGTTAAATATGTGAATCATCGAGATACACCTCTCTTTGAATTTGGTCCTGTTGTACAAATGCCTCGGTAAGAGCCAAAATTCACTTATATCTTTTTGTCGTTTTAAGTTTTGTAAATCCTCCTTCGTTGTTCTTTCCTTTGCCCTTATAATCTTGCCCTATTGATGTTTGATAAACTTTCTGAGGACCAGCGCCAGGAGCTGAATATAGTTCGAGAGGAAAATGATCTCTTTGTAACAGGCCATAGTGATTGGCTAGGAAGAACAATTGCCTTCTATCAAGTATTTTTCCAGCAGGGGAGGGTGGCCTTGGGCAAATGATGTATCGGTCCCTAGAAAGGTCACCCCAGGACTCCCGGGATGGAATTTTTTTGTACAGTGCCCAGGCTTCATTTTCTTGGCCGCGCGTTGATCTGGCCCGGCTGCTTCGGCGAGCGTATTCTCGGTGTGTTTGGATTATATTCTTCGAGTTTGTCCAAGTCTGTGGGATTCGTTTCTCTATCTGGGAAAGCTTCATTGGTTTCTATATCTGCTGCTATCCTATTTCTACGATCCTGGCATGTTTATTTTCCGTTGGAGTTCGAATTTCGTGGAAAAAGTTTGTGTTGAATGGGAGCATGTCGGCGAAAATGGCACCTCGTGTTTCCTACCTTGTATATTATTATTGTAGATAGAGTGAATTTGAACAAATTACTGCAAATTATCACGAAACTTCGTTGGAGCAATAAGGACAACAACAATTAACTGCAGAGTAAGTTTCATTGATCTTTAATATTTAGTATTTCCTAGAAATTTTAGGATGATATTTGTACCCCATACAAACACAAAAATTTTACTGGAACCGTACTACCGTATTTATTCGATTAAGCGCCCAGGGCGCTTATTTAATTTTTGGACTTTCAGGGTGGGCGCTTATTCGAGGCTGGGCGCTTATTAAATTTTCACCATTTTCAGTAAGTTAAAAGTTTATTTTGTAACAAAACAATAAATAAGAACAAAACATGACAAAATGTTAAAGCATATAAATTGTAACTGTTCATCGTTCGGTTTATGCCCAGAACTAACAACTCATTGTTCGGTCTGCGCTGAAGTCTCTTTAGCTATCATAATTCTCAATCAACTTCAATGTCATCGTCGCTCAGCTCAATAAGTGAACGTTCTGGTGCTGCCTCCTCGACATCCGACAGCGTAACGTCAGCAAATGGGTCAGTCGCGCGAGAAGCTGTTAGGGCTTGCTGGATGGATGCCAGGCGATCTTGTCCTGCATGACAAGGTTGACCCTCCTTTAGGCAATGAATCTGATCATCTTCAGATCCGTCAGGAGCCACAGTAAGCGCACAGCTTCTGAAAGAACGGATAATTAACTCTCTGTCTAGAGTTTCCCAGGCCTCAAGAACCCACTTGACGATTTCACGACGAGGTGGGCCATGCATGTTTCCTGCAGCTGTAAATGAATGAGCTCCGTCAGCCATTCACGCATCGTACTTCTCAGTTACTTTGGCCTTGAAAGGCTTATTCCATGCCACGTCAGGGGCTTGGATATACTTAGTACAACCACCGGGTACTATGACAGGGTCGATCTTTGCATGTGCGAGTTCTTGCTTGATGCTGTCTGTGATCTGGCATTTAAAAGAGTCCCAAGCCAACATCCGACGAGCAAATGAGAACTTGCCCAATACTCCTTGCACCCATTCACGAGTCAGGTCTTCATTCATCCATCCGTTCACAGATGAGGCTACATACCACTTATTTTTATACTCCTCATTAAGCTGCTTTGTTTCTCTCTTGGCTCCCGGAAAGACAATAAACGGCTTTAGTTTTGTTCCGTCTGCCTTTGCTGTCAAACAGACAGACACTTTGGACTTCTCATGTCCTGTTGTCTTCAGTCTAATTGATTTTTCTCCCACGTTGTCAACAGTAGTGCTGGACAGCATATCTTGCCAGACAGCTGTTTCGTCCATGGCAATAATGTCACTATGATTGTAGGAATGCCTGTTTCGCTGTCGTCGTACTTGTAAGATATAGGCAATAAGCTTGTCGATTTTTTTTGGGGGGGTGGGGGTGGGTGGGCGCTTATTCGAGGTTGGGCACTTAAAAGTACTTTTTCGGGGTGGGGTGGTGGGTGGGGGTGGGCGCTTATTCGAGGCTGGGCGCTTATTAAATTTTTCTACCTTCAGGGTGGGCGCTTATTCGAGGTGGGCGCTTATTCGAGGTTGGGCGCTTAATCGAATAAATACGGTACACAGGATACCCACTCAATCTGCGTGTGAAACCGATTGTTATTTCACAGTAAATGTAATGGATTTACCGTTTGCCTCACCTATAGCGATATGTCGCTAATTATGTATATAAATTAATGTTAAATAAACGCTGAATTACCTTACATGTGGTAAATTGTCGTCCTTTTGCCTCAAAAGCGGTTTTTTGAGCGATTTTGAAGGATTTGAATTCGCCGTTTACCGTTCCTAAAACCTCTTTTGAGGCAAAAGGACGACTATATACCACAGGTAAGGCAATTCAACGTTTATTAACATTGATTTGTATACATACCTAGTGATAAATCGCTTTAGGTGAGGCAAACGGTAAATACAGGACGGTTTGTGTAGGGGCCCTGTGGTACTGAGGTTAAATTACGTCTGGGACACAGGCTAACGTATTGAGGGGTCCTTTCAATCCGGTTGGTACAAACTAAAAGGAATATCGCTTTCAAAATCTGTGACATGAAATATATCAAAAATCAAACAGAGAGAACTGCCACCAAACTGAGTGATATGGCTCTTGGTAAAACATAAAAATAACAGCTCAGAATATAATAAGAAGGATTGAGAATAAATAACACAGTAAATTCAAAAGAATGCATGGATGGACAAACTTGGGAAGATTGAAGCGGCCTGCAAGATTGCGGGTTTCTTTTTAAGATTTGTCAGCCCAACAGTTTTTCAAAGAGTCTGCAAAGTTCAAATTCGTTGTTTGAATAAACGTTTGAAATACTGCCTGGGACCCTTACAGTCAAACCTCTTTAATACGGACACCAAAGGGACAGAACCACGTGTCTGCTTTACAGAGGTAATCGAACAATAGCAAGACTAAAGTACTGTAGAGCATTTGACAAGTTGGCTTGGCTCGCTGCAGTGTCCTGGTAGGAGTGAAATCTGACAACGACTAGTTGTCTTGTTTCCAGCCTCGCGCTTATCATATTCGCGACTTATTCATATTCACAGACGTAACTCTGCGGTCAAATGGTGTCATTGCTCACCGTTATTCCACTAGGTGACCCAAACGGGTTTCTCAGTAAAATTGTAAGTACCCTAGAGTTCGGATCTACTCACAGGGTTTCCCACCCCTCCCAATTTTCACGGGAAAAGCCCCAGTTTATGTAGCCTGAGTATCAGGTATTCCTAAGGGGCTAGGGGAGAGGAGATTTTAGGTGGCCCTTTTTCGCTTCCATCTTTTCCCTTTTCCCCCCGAAACGCCTGATACTCAGGCTACAGTTTATGTTGAGAAAATAGCGAGGCCGTGAAAAGCTTTTTTCTCATTTTTAAGAGAAAAAAGGAAATAAGACCTTTTTTAACAACCTGTAAGACAAGATCAGCCAGGACTTAGGACTGATACGCCTGGGAGAAAAGTGGTTTGAGCCCTGGAGCCATGTTACACTTTAATTGCTTGGTTGGATACAACTGAACTGGCAAAGAGTATGGTCCCGAAAAGTGCTGTCGATAATTGAAGCCTATATGAAGGTTATAATCTTCCAATCTGATGGTTACTTCGCCAGGAGCCCATTACAGGTTATGCAAACGTCACTCTCATTAACAACATTAAAAGTCTCATTCAGGATCACTTTCGCGTCTATTTTGATTAACGTATTCCATTATTTGAAATAGTAATTCCACATTAGTGTCAGGCCAGATGGCGCACAGCTAACTGTTCACCCACCCCAGCTTACAGCTGTTACTGTGCCTGTTGTTTTAAAGTGAACATTGGCATAACCCTCTACCATTCACTCCATTCCTGACTGGTTTACTGTAAATCCCCAGCTAATTTTCCACAACGGGACAATTTAACCGACGACCAAATTTTGGAAGATATTTGTCATTTCTCTAAAAATTTTAATAGACCTCTTTAGCTTATATGTTTTTTTTTTTTTCAAAAGTAAAAACAAAAAAGTAAAACAAAACACAACAGGTAAGATACTTCAACGTTTATTTAGCATTCAGTTCCATACATAAATCACCACGTTGCCAACTGAATTTAAAAAATAATACATTAATTAACTAGCTACATAAATTTACATAAAAAATTGATAACAAAACTGCGTTCTTTCCTTTTAAACTAGTAATGAAAAAGATATGGCTAACAGGCTTCATTTTTTGTCTGCCTTTTCTTCCTGTGTGAATTTTCAGTGCTAGATACGATCTACTAAATGGGTTTCTCCCCGAAATATTTTGACTTTTCTTCTGTAGAGGTCTCTTGTGCTACTGAGAGCCTGAGAGAGAGGGAAAAAAGTCGAAGGGCACTCACTCTGGACTTTATGATCCGACGACACGATGGCATGCAGGGAAAACGTTGCTTCAAAAATAAATTTGCGTTCTTTCGGTCCTATCGCGATTATTCCAACTCACTTTCTTTGTCTTAAAAGCAGGCGAACCCTCCCGGAGTTGAATTTCTAAGAACCATAACCAAGTTAAGAAATCGTTGTCGTGCAAGAACGAAACGGCAAAGAAATATACAAAAAAGTGAGATGCACGTGCAAAGTAGTTGTAATGCCTACTAGTATTGTTGTTTTTGACGTTCTCGTTGCCGTCGCGTCGTCGGATCGTTAAGTCCCCATATTCAAGAAGCGAGAGCCTCTGCGGAGAAAAGGGATGTTTTAACCTTTTTGGTAACACGTAGAGTTTACTGTGCCTCTAGTAACATTCGTGTTTGTTGCAACTAGCTGCCTTGCAATTAAATTACACGTCCGCTTCAAATAGTTAACGTTCAAACGCCTGTGCACGCTGAAACCATTTTTGTAATCTGAAAGTTTGGAAGCAGCAACTAATACTAAGTTTGCATTTCTTTTTTTTTTTTTTTTTGGGGGGGCACTCTTCGAGTGATGTTTACTCTTCGCTCAGCATGTTCAAAATGAACAGGGTCTGCGGGTTTGGATGATCTGGATAGGCCATGTCTACCAGTGTAGTGTTGCCAGTGCTATCACAAACCAAGTATTTTTTGTAGAACTTGTTCTCGAACATGATGTAACTGTTATAACCGTACCAGTGATACACAAACGTTGCTTTGTCAGGATGTGATAACTTAGCCTGTTCCTTAAATAAACACAAATACAAGGGTGACAAAAGTGATATGAGTATATACAGGTCTTCGTTTTCTATCAGATCTACGCTCATTAGCCAGTTGTTTGTAGGACTTGTGAGTTGGAGACGGGCAACCCTGGCAATAAGTGTCCTAGGGTAGTGAAGTGAAAGTAAAGTAATTTTATTTACTTTAATTCGCTGTACATATCTTTGCTCAAAAGTGAAGAAAGGCGAAAATAACACTGTGAAATTTGTATTCAATAGATCCCGCTAAATACAGGTTTCTATATAAAGGGGCTCAAGCGTCAGAATTGAGTTCTAACTAAAAAAGATTCAAGGTTTAAGAACCTTCACGGCACACACCTATTATAAATTGGCTGGAGCACTCCCCTCTCGTGGATGCAATGAACTCCGTTTCGAGCCAAAGTCGATAAATATTTATGATTCACGGTACGCCATTGATGATTACTCCTTTTTCAAAAGTCATTTGAGAACAATATCAGTTACAGAACTCAACAAAACATTATATCAGATCAAATATTCGTTTTCGGTGCCTCCGAGAGGGCGTTCACATCCGGAAACTTAACATCTAAGAACGCGTTTAGGTAATGATAAGTATTCTTACCACAGCTTTTATTTTAAAAGTTCCCTGTCCATCGTCTTCTGCCGCTATGACGTACTGTTTCCCACTTTCCAAGTGCTTGAAGAATAGTTTCCCATTTTGTGTGCCGTCATACACATTTGTTATTATGGCTAATTAAAAAGAGATTACGTCGACATCAGTGGATTAAACTAGAAGGAAGCAAAGGTGTTTTTATAACTTCGTGACGAAACCTTAACGACCGTTCAATAATTAGCAGGAGGAGCGCTGAAAATGAGCCTTACATAGAGTAATATTACAACATAGCGACCCTCCTCCCAACAAAGGCAAGCTAGCTCTGACCCCCCTCCTGGTCACTTAAAAATTATAACCAACAACCCTCCCCCCACCCCCCTCATCGACTTAGATTTACATGAATTTATAGCCTGCGTGGCAAGCGCAAAAAGGGGGGGGAGGGGGAGGGGGAGGGAGAGGGAGAAAGGGAAAAGGGAAGGGAGCGCCTGCTCTAAGAGCCTATGTTTTTGCATAACGCCTACCAATTTTCTAGTAATCCGATTACGCTTACTGTCAATCAAGTGTCGCTACACTCGCTATTGCAGAAAAACATTACACTCACGAACTAAAGAAATTCGCTTAGTTATTCAAATCCAGAAGGCACTTTGGAGAAAATTGGAACCCTTATTCAGCCGTAATAAAAAAAGCTTTACGCTTCTAAAGAGGTCAAAGAAATTGCACTTGCATCAGAGGGCAAATCCTGCCGACCAGAAAACAATAACTACAGTCAATCGATATGTATGTCATGACCTCTCAGTGTGAAACATGCGGCTAAAATAACATTTGCTCAGTATAAATGCAGAACCTTCCAGAGCATAATCTACCCAGCAGATAAAAACAACTTTATTGGAATAAGCAGCATTTTGGCATGAGGTAAAACCACCCTCTTTTATTGCTAAGTTACATCGGCGAATGTCATCGTTCGATAAATTGGCTAAATCTTTCGCTGGGTAGCCCAACAATTCCATCTCCTGCAACTGGTCTTCGATAATACTTTTCTGTGGCGAAATGACGGGAATCGCCGCATTACCATTTAGCTCGTAGTTCTTCGTGCGTACAAACATTTGGTAAAATCAACTCTTGCCGTATCCGGTGCGCAAAACCGCCAGAACATCACTGTCGGCTAAAAGAGCCCTTAATGCTGATTCTTGCTCTGGTTTTAAAACAGTTTCTCTACCACTAGATAAATTCACATTTCTCAAAGCACTCTCTACGACATCCACGTCTACCGCTGCAATCTCGACTGTTTGTCGATTTGCGAAACGCGCATTTCAATATGTTACTCATTACGGCTAAGCCAATCAGGAATTTGCGGACGCCAGCGTCCGCAGATATGAACAAAAGGGGGTTCTCAGAGCAGGCATCCCCTCCCCCTCTCCCCAATCCCCCTCCCCTTTTTCCCTTCCTCCCTATCCTCTACCCCCTACCCCTTTCGGCGCCTGCTACGCAGGCTAATGAATTTACTCCTTTTGTGATGAAAAGTCAGTTTCAGACGGCTGCGTCCGACACTACAAAAACTACATTTCACAAAGCTGATCATTTCAGAACAGTCCGATTGCGCATCCTCTCCTAAATCGAGAAGGCGGAAGGCGTCCTCGTATGCCTCTATTCGCACGATCTTCATGTGTGCTGAGGTTCAATTGTCCTGAAGGTGCGTGACACTCCCTTTGGGCTAAAAACTTCCTTTAGACTTAATGGTAATTCCTATGGAGGGGACTCTACCTCTTACAAAGGGACACCCCATTCTTTAGACCCTGAATACAGCCCTGTTTAGTTATGTTAAGAAGAAGTAAGCTAAAATATCATGTGAACAGAATTGTTCAAGGCTTTGGTGCTACAATTAATTAATTACTGTTAGTTAATTCTTTGTTACGTTATATTTTGATCACATATAAATCGTGTTTTGTACATGTTAAATCAAATAGAAAGAAATAAGCATTTTCGTTGGTGAGGCAACTTGTTCACAAGAAAATTAGATAACCCCCTCCCCCACCCCCCTCCTTGGAAGGGAAACTTTCATGTTGCCCTCCTCTTTTAGGCTTCGACTCTTTATGGTACTCCCCGGTCCCTCTGATTTTACAGCCTTCTCCTATTAGATAAAACAAAAAAGTTTGTATCGCATTGAATGCAAAAACTGTTAAGCCACAGAAGTGAATACAAGCCAAGCAACCTTTCTTTCGTCTAGCGAGGAGATAAAACGTTTAAAGACCGTCACGCCGACAGAGGCACTCATACCTCTAACACACCCAAACTTGGTCCTCTAGTCACCAGAAACAGTACAACCATGATTGTTGCAGTCGTTTATGATTTCCGAACATTTTATCATTTTTTCCTTCTTCTAACTTGTGTTAACGAAACGCATTGGACTTTAACTTTTAAGCTCTTTTCCAACTGCTGAGCACTATTTTATTTTTTCACATTTGGGCCATGGGGGTCACATCTGAGCAGTTTTTAATTTCTCTGTTTTTTTTTTTTTTCACCTAAAACTTTGCGCTGTTTACTCGGCCGTTTCGTGGTAAGTCTGGTCATAGTCATGTACAAAGACTGATTTCATGAATAAACACTTTTGCCCTTTGAGCACCATATTTATATCTATGGCCACTTTTTCGACATTTTTTTGAGCATTTTTTCTTTTTCAGAGATTCTTTCAGCGTAATTAGGAAAGGCCTAATTGCCATTCATACAGCTTTAAAGTTACGTATTTATCTCCTTCGCAGGGACTTTTCTCTATTTTCCCCAGTTTTCTCTCGCTCCAGGTGAGGAGAAGAAATGAGACCCTAGAACGTTTTTCCAGTTGGTACTAAAACTGTGCAGTGGCAGGTGGAGTTGGGAGTAGAGGAGAAGAATTGATAGCTTAGGGAAGAGAATATTCTGTTTACTCTGGTTCTTTCTTAAATTTGAAAAGGTAAAAAAATGGTTGCTGTATGGAAAAAAATGTAATCAAACAAGACATGACAAGAAAAGGAAAGCAAAATAATAGAACACTTACTGTTGCCTTTTGTATCACTGAAGGCTCCATTACATAACACAAAGTTATCCTTCAGAGATGGGTCAAGCTGCATCAGGCCGTCACTCTTCCTGCTAAAAAGACTCCAAATGTGATAATTGGTACGATCATAAATTGCTGAACACTCCACCTCTCCTTCCGAGGTCGTTTCTCTTTTATTCTGCCTGCTATGCCTGTTCTCCATCGAATAAATTGTTTTCGATAAAACTGAGTGGAAATGTAGGTTTGCACCGGAATTTAGAGAAGAAGAGGGATCCGTTTCCAGGAAACAGCAAGGATAAGGATGGTCTTCGGCCGCCTCTCCTTCACTTATTCGAGGTTTTTCTTTAAAAAAAAAAAAAAAAACAGTGAGTGTTATAATGTATTCCTCCGCTTCATAGACTAAACAGAGCATGTGCAAAATTTTGGCACGATGATTTCTGGGATGGCTTAGGTGGAAATGCGTTAAATATAATTAGTTAATTAGTCTGTGGTATTTAAAGGCAACCATTAACCAATCATTGCCTTTCCTGACTACCCAAGCGATTCGAGAAATCTTTGCGCTATGATCTCGTACCCATTTTCCCTGCTTTATTCAGTAGCAGATAAATGAAGATAAATATATACGGGGTTCTTTTACTGTGAAACTCACAAAACTGTGAACAGCGGAAATATTTATGAAATGTTACTGTGTTGCGAGAAATAAACCAATAAGGCATGAGATGACTTAACCGCAAACAGCAACGGTAATTAATTCTATTCAATACGAACACACATTGACTGTAATACAATATCAAAAATAATGAAATTGATCCACTATCCACTATGTGTGCTCGCATTGAGTGGAATTTTTAGTATATTTCCTTTAAGGATGAGTACTCTCTCGGTTTGATGGAGAAAATCACCTGGAACATATTTAAACATATGTCGACCAGTGGAACGCCAAATGGCAATAGCACACTGTTAAAGAAATTTCAAGTGCCATATTTGTTCTGAAATAAATCTTGAAACAAGGTTTTTCCTGATTTACTTTTAAAAATGTATTGAAACTCCGCTGTTACGATTCATCGAAAAATGAAAAGAACTACAATTAAATGGCCCAGAGCAATGACTCAGGAACATCATTACGGCCTCTTGTACTTGGAGGACCAACCCTTCTGTTAACAGACTGCCGTCTTTTCTGGTTGGACATACTTTCTCTATAGCAAGAGTCCAAATTGTATAAAAAAAAAAAAAGAAAAAAGAAAAAAAAACGTGGAAACCTCCTCTGATTTCCACTCTAGGGACCTTGTTAGACTGGAATGTGTAAGTAACTCCCTAGAGGACCAAACCTGGATATAACCGAACCGTCTTTTACTTACCGTATGCCTGTGCGATGAATATACACCCCAGCAAGTCAAGCAGCCGGAGCCTTTTGATGGCTTCCGTGTGCTTTAAACCTTGCGTACAGGAGTGTGAAACATGCTTAAACTGATTTAAATGTAGCATTTATACATATACTTTTTCAGTCGAAATCGGAAGTGAGTCTTAAGTGTGTAAGCAATTGTAAATTAATGACTCTTATTTGTGAACGAAGGCGATGAAGAAACTAACTCCTAATCTTACCGAAGAGGATTCTAGTCAGTGTTTGAAAATTTTATCGTAGTACACAGTTAAGAAGACGAAAATCGACTGGCACAGATTCGAGATGTTTTGCCTAAGAGAAAATGAGTAATTTCTTCGACAAATATGATAACAAACATACCTGCACCCGATCATCTTGACAAGCTTCTTTGTCATTTGCAGTGTTTTTTCAAAGACCAACGAAAGAAAGATAGAAGCGAGTTCTAGCCAGACACAATGTCCAGTTTTCAAAAGACTCCAACGTCACATGAACGAGTGAATACTTACACTGCTCTTAGTTTTGATCGACTAAACTTTAAAATATGTCTGTAAACCCTGAGGACTGGTATGTTGACTTTGCCTTTCCAAATTTTAACCTAGCTTTAACGAAGCTGATGTAGAAACTGAATCGTAACCTTACCGAGGAAGAGAATTCTAGTCAGTGTTTGAAAATTTTCACGAAGATCACAGTTGAAGACGAGAATAAACTGGCAGAAAGAGAGGTTTTCCCAAAAACAATAAAAGAGCGAGTCCTTCGACAATGACAACAAACTTACCTTGAAAAGCTTCTCTGCCTTTTGCAGTGTTTTTCTTTACAAGGAAAAACGGAGGAAAGATGGAAACGACTTCTAGACAGACGCAGTGTCCGGTTTCCAAGAAAATCCAGCGTTACATTAAAGAGCTAAACCTTACAGTGCTCTTAGTTTTGACCGAATAAACTTTTTCAACATGGCGAACTTCTTTTTACTTTCTCGGAAAGCCTTTGTTATGTGCTATTGTTTTGGTGCGTCAATAAAAACTTTCTTTTTTGACGCCTGTGAAATGACTAATAAGTGGTATGTAGTAAGGACATATTTGTTTGTTTGGTCAGCCTAACACATAAGTTGCAAGCAAACCTCGTACTTAGACACTGCGATCGTTTTTGTCACCACCTGGGACAAACATGTATGCCGTTGCATAACTTAGCTAAAAGTTTTCAGTCTCTCCTTAGAAAAAAAGGCTCCAGGAAAAAAATCCAAATCAGTTGGAAAATGGATTCACCCTTCTGTTTACTACAATACCTTTTGAATCTAAAGAATCCATTCGCATAGTAGAATCAGTGGTGGATCAAATCTCAGCCTGTGTTTCTTTAAGAGAATCAGATTCCGTAAACTTATATTAAATCTAGAAAATAATTCTCTTATTTCATTTAAGTAAATGGAAAATCGTCTTCGAAAGCCTCTGAATCCATTCGGCGTGGATTTAATGGACTACATATAATTGGGAAACTCGGATTTGAGACCTCTGTTGTTTTTGGTTGGGGTAAGGAATAAATCAGAGGACATGCTTCCTGCAAAATATTTGCGTCAGGCACAAAAGCCTCACCATCCTATTAGGATTGCCTCTTTGGAAAAATCAGAATCCGTCTTTTTTATGAAACAACGTTCGCAAACGCCAATTTGAGCCATAAGTGGCCGTCAAGCATAGCAAGGCACGACTAGACTTTGGCCACTTGGAAAATAGAACAGTCAATAGAAATCAAAGATAGAAAGTTTTTGAATTTTATAAAGAGGTTCCAAGAATGTCCGTTTATAATGCTGAACTAAAATAAGAACATATCCACCTCATAAAACACAAAAGAAACGGTCCTGAATTATAGTTGTAAAAGAGTAACCTGCAAGTTCAAAATGTGAAATTAAGCAGCCAACATTTAGATGGGAACAAAAATAGCTCAGTCACATAAAGGCGTTACTTAATCAAGTGTGGAGAAAAAGACATTGTTTTGTCTCTCTGGGCACTTCGTATGTAAGCTAACGCAAAAACAATCGTTACCAAGTGACAAAACAAAATGCGGCTCCAAGTGCATTTTACATTTAAGTTTTCTTTGTTTATATATTTAGTTCTCTGCCGTTAGTCTGCGGATAAAACAACCTAGACAATTCAGTGTCTTTCTCAACTTAATTTATCTTATAGCTAACAATTTCTAGATACGAATAAAATTGTTTTATCAGGTGACGTTTTTTCGGCGTTGCTTGTTTAAAGAGCGCTCAAGTATGCCCAAAGCATGATATTGCGACATGGGTAACAAATATCTCGAAATGAAATACTCAGAGTGAGTCTGTAAAAAAATGTCCACAGTGTCTCTTCGTAAATAAACCGATAAATAAATAAACGGTGACAACTTTTCTCACTTGCAGCCAATGGCTGAATTGCGGAGGAAACAGAGAGGTGAGATCGGACGTCAGCATGTAAAGGCACACTCTTGCAGCCACTTTAGTCCATGTTTTGATCACACCTCGCCCACCCAGACCGATGACGGTACAAGTCAGATACACTATGACATCGGGGCCTACGTCCCCTACTCTTCGAACAATGTCACGGTTTCTTTCACCACTGACTTATTTAGAGCTTATCACTTAGGAATAGAGCATGGAAGCAATAGTAAAAAGAATAGCTGTTAACTAATCTAGATCACCATGATTCCGCAAGGCGGAAACGAGACGGCCTGTATAAGCATGGCGTTTCCTTCGAGTTTACAAAATACGGAAACACGTTATTTCGTCCAGTGCTCTTTACGTTACTCAGCGTGTACAAGTACGTAGTTTTCGTAAAGGTAGTGTTTGCGTTTCCGTTAAAACGCGAAAAGTTCCTCACAGTCATTCTTTACGCTTCCCGTTGACCTGCTTAAAGTTTCCTAAAGGCATTATTGACTATTTGGTCAAAACGCTCTAAATAAAGTAACAGCCTAACTTTATCTACTTAAGACAAGTGTGAATGAAACTCGTTACGCTTTTTGGCTTCCATCAGGCTTTCGCTGTAATAGAGAGATTAAGATTCACGTTTACGGCAAACGACAAACGTGAGATTTAAATCTAGAATTTCTCAGAATAGAAAACAGGCAGAGAAAAACTGTCCAGAACAATTCTTACGGATAACACTGGCGTGAAATTATTTATTTTTGATTATACAATGATGTGAATGCTACGCGCTCTGTGATTGGTCGTTGCCCATGATCTATTAGAGTACAGATGACGTCAAAATGTGGTAAAAACAACACTGACACACTCGCCCGCGGCTCGTGTGCCACTTCTTTGTTTTTACAACATTTTGACGTCATCTGTGATCTATTACTGAACAGACGCACGGCAACATGAAAGCTATTTGTTAAGTAGAAGTAATAAACAGAACACGACAATTAAGGGAAAAACTTGGTCACGTGGTACAAATTCAAGAGAACCGTTTGGCGTAAACGTGAATCTTAATCTCTCTAATATTTCAAACAAAGAGTCTGAGTATATTTCGCAAAAACTACACTTGTACATGCGAGTTTGCATTGCCAAACGCCCCTCCCCCAAAGCCCATAATAAACGGAAGTTTTCAATTTTTTCATCATAATGGACGAATTGTTACCATCAATAACTGGCCAACGACATATGCTGAAGCGTGCGCTTTGAGAAATCTATGAATGACACTGAACAAATCCGGATATTCGGGTATATTCGAGCTGAATAATTTAGTATACTTCACCTGAGGTGTGCGCCTTGAATGCCTCAGGATTCTAGGGAGTCATGATCACGTGTTCTAGGCTCGGACGTTTCCGAATATTTTCGTTTTCACGCAGTGTATCGCCCTAGTTTTAGGCATCCATGAAGGTCAATAGCGTCAGTTAAAACGTTTACTTACCCTCTGTACTTCGTTATACGATCAGCCTGAGCCTTTTTATGTCTTTCGTAATGCGCTTTATCTAAATAATAACCTTGCGAGCCGTTCTCGTCTTCCCTTTTTTCCGTGCTAGAATGTGTAGCAAGATTTAGCCAATATAAATAAGGGCCTAGAAATACGTCCAGTCTTTTCTATTAATGATTTGTAACGATTAGTTAATGACTCGTAGTATGTACATATTTGTTGCTTTGGTCAGCTAAAAAAACACGCGTTGGTAGCCAACCTCGTACTTAGACGCTGCGATCGTTTTGGATTAGCGTCAGGGACATACGCAGTCGCATAACTTAGCTGAAAGTTTTCAGTCAACTCTCGTTAGAAAAAAGGCTCCAGGAAAAAAATCCAAATCAGTAGTTAAAACAATTTACGCTTCTGTTTACTACAATACCTTTTGAAACTAAAGAATCCATTCGCAGAGTGGTTTCAGTAGTGGATCGATCAAATCTCAGCGTGTTTCTTTGAGAGAATCAGATTCCGCAAACTTAAATGTAGAAAGTAATTATCTTATTTCATTTAAGTAAATGGAAAAATCGTCTTCAAAATCCTGTGAACCCACTCGGTGTGCATTCAATGGATTAAATATGAATTGGGAAACTCGGATTTGAAACCCCTATTGTTTTTGGCTGGGGTAAGGGATTAATTAGAGGACAAGCTTCCTGCAAAATGTTTGCGTCAGGGCAAAAAAGCGTTACCATCCTATTAGGAGCGCCTCTTTAAAAATCCGTTATTGTAAGGTCTTGTTTATGAAACAACGTTAGCAAACGCCAATTTCAACCATAAGTGGCCTCCTGTACGGAATTCGCTTATTCAGTACTGGAGGATTAGCTCTTGTACCTATCTTACGGCTAAAAAGAGCGTGTAAGCATCGAAGTTCTTGTGAAAGTTATACATGCAAAAACAACAAGCAAAAACGTTAAATCAAAGTCAATGCTAAAGTCAAAGTGACTCGCAGTCAGACGGAGATAGAGTTGCATATACTGTTACTGGGACATTTCGCGATGTTTCGTCAGTTGTTTCGTGGTAGTTGTAGTTCTAGTAACCAATATTACAAGCGTGTTTAAATGCTAGCGTCCTAGGTTTTGACACTCAGTGGAGAATGTTGAATAAACGTCTTCTATACTTACTCCACGTGTGAAAACTTTGAAAACGTTACAGCAACAACGAGAGCCCTTTTGTCGCTTCCACAGGTGCGCTTCACGTAGATATTAAGTTTGCAAGCCGTTCACGTCCTAACGTGTAGAAAACCATCCAAACAAGAACCCCATAAATGGGGGTATATTGGTCTGCCCGCTTGCGTAACAATTTGCTTCCCTGACAAAGCAGAGCTATCGGTCCAGACCATATCATATTTTTAAAGACGAATAAAAAAGGGAATGAAGGAAAGTATTCTAAGCTGATCGTGTAGTTAAAGTATTCCAACTAAAGTGATTCGATCGTGACCGCGCGAGTATATTTATAATAGTAAAGATGCCGCAGATTGGAGTCACGATTCACGCACGTAGGTAAACTACAAGTGGCGTTTTGACCCCATTTTGACCCTTGAAACCGCGGGGCCCGCTGGGGGCCGCTGACCATTTCAGATACTTTAACAACAAAACTAATAGATTATGCTAAAAGTGGAGGTCAGGGGTTGTTGAACACAGAGAAGATATAGACTGAAAAGCAGAAACAATAGCTCTTAACTAAACAAAGGGATTATGTGCATGAAGAATTACAAAGAACAATATCAATAGAAAAACAAACATACATTGTATTGTTTTAAGAACCGCGGCTTGCTACCTCTGTCTACTCAAACTTTTCCAAAAAAATATAACCGTAAATCACTTGTTAAACGGTGAAAATCGAAGAAAATTGAAGAGACTACCCGCACAAAGGTGCAAGAATCAGTCCACCGTCTGCAATGACGTGATTGGACAAAATTGGTCACGTGGACCGTGTTCAACACCGCCTGGGTCAGATGCAAACGAGCCGTTTTTTTATTTTTTCCCCATGATGCCCTTCGGACCGTGTCCAACACCGCCTGGGTCCAGACTGATACTTTCTGTCGAGTACTTTTTCGGTCCTCCAACTTTTGTGTATTAAAAATGTAATCCAGCTCTTTCCGCCGTATTTTCCACGTCTTAGATTAAGTAGATAGCGTTATCTAAGTTCATGGAACGTCTTCACAATCGTGACATAAAAAGCCATAAATATGAAATGACCCCAGAGAAATATCGTGAATGCATGCCTCAAGCTTGATTGGCTTTCTGCTAGAACGTGAGTTCAATCACGTCAGAAGAGAAAAATGTAAAAAAAAATTAATAAATAAAAACACTTCTTGCCCTCTTCCAAAGGACTTGAAGGATGAAATTGTTTGCTAAGACCGGAGAACAGAAGCTGAAGTTCGTATTCGTGCTTGCATTATTTCTTTTGATTTGATTATATCACCGGCAAATCTTTGATACGGCAACGCCGAACATCAGTAATTATTCACGTTGAATGTATAAGGATCCGGCCGGATTCAGTTCACTCCGTTTCGTAGCCTTAACAATGAAGTAATTTACTGTTTGGTGTTCCTATTTAACTTTTTGTTTTTGTATTTGTTTATTATCGATACAGCATATCATAGACCTCGAGGGCGATCCTTTTATAGTAAGATACATGCATTTGTTTTCATCAACACATAAAACTTTCAGTTGAACTTTTTCATGCAGCATCTGAGTTGTTTATTTCCATACAGCAGCTCACAGCGCAATGCTCAGTCAATTGGAATCATAGTTTGCTCATCATTTCTGCTCACAGATGGTTCATACAGTTTGCTCATTTCATTAAAAGTCTTCCATGTCTCTTTGAGTTCACGGACCTGTCCGTCCAAACACGCTCACGATCATCTTTCAGTGTGGACCTACCGTGAACGGTGTATGGACGTGTATGCGGAGTGACCATTGCCGTGGTCCAGTTTCCAAACATGAATTTTACTCTTCAACTTGATTCAAATGCGACCGATCGTTCCATCGTAATATAAAGTGATGGAACCGAAATGCGTTTCAATCCGGGCTATTTTACGGTATAAAGACAGAAAGTACTGAGGGGACGAGAGACAATTGAAAGAAGCTTTTCACAAGGGGCTTACTACACAATCAATTTTTCCGGTTTTTAGGCGATAAGATAGGACTAATAACTTCAGAAAAGAATATTATTTTTGTTCCCTTACCACGATTGTTATCTGAAATTACCCACCTCTTTCTCTCAAAATTCACATGAGATTAGTAACAACGCAGGGGAGGGGGGGGGGACGGGAAACCTGACCCGTCCGCCATATTGTCTTTTTCATGCACAGACGAGGAGGCCTACATTTTTTTATTGGGCTTTGCTCGAAGGGCAGCCCAATAAAAATAAAAAAACTAAGGCATTCATCGACCTTTTAAAAGACTAAGCAACCTGTAAATTCGGAGAAATAAAACTTGTAGAACATGACAAACATTTCAAAGCAGGTCAGAAATAGGTGAGTCTAGACTAGTATACGCTCAGTCTTTGAACAAGATACAGATATTTATGTAGCTGACGTTGAACATTTGAATACAGTTCGGTGAAATATCTCTCAGGGCTCTGCCATGAAACACGAACAAACTTAAAGATGTATCTCCAACAATAATAAAAAAGAGCTATTATAGCTAAAATGTTCCTGTTTTCGTACTACTGAATTTCACGGCGTTTCTTTTAGGAAAATCAGAATCCGGATACTTGAAGCTAAAAACCGATTCCTTTTCATTTACATGAATCCGGGCTTTAAATTCAGTGGAATAAATCTTTAGTGTTGGATTGACAGTTGGGTGGGGAGGGCGCCGATATTAGAGAGCGTGTTCCAGCAAATATTTGCACAGGCACGAAACCCCTGCAGTCCTATTAGAATTTCTTTAATAAAAGGCAGTATTCGTTAGCCTTATCTCTGAGAGACAGCGCTGGCAAACGCTAACAGCCACAGGTGAACCACAAGCATGATATCGCGAATTTGATGGCCAATCATGGAAGGCCATCTCACAGTATGGGTACACAATCCATGTACAAAAGCGAATCCACCCAAAATAGAAAGGTCTAATTAATCTTTTAAGGGAGTAATCTGTAGGCACAGATGTGAAGTTAACCACTGAGCTCCTTAAGCGGGAACCAAAATATCCTGCATAAACGAGTTATTAAATCAGGCGCGAATCCAGAGGAGACATTTGTCTTTGGCGCTTCGTGCTCGGCTTAATAACGCCAGTTATGTACAATGTACTAGGACAGCACAAACTAAAACAATAAAATTTAAGAGAAAGCAAGGCGTCTAAAAGTACGTGTATTCAGATACATTTTGGAATATTTTTTTGTGCTGTTCTCTGCAAAAAGATAAAAGTAAGGACTTTTTCGAAAACGTGAAAAGACCAGACAAAATTACGGTTATTTTCTTAGTACATATTATTCTCTCTCCTTCTCTCTAAACTTGAAAAACCGACTTCCCTTGTGCTCTTGTGCAAATGAAACTCCTAAGATAATTCACTCGATCTTAGGACATATCAAACAAAGCGTTGAAACAATTTCTTATGATAAACTTAGAGAGAGAGAATTGTAGCATCAACTCACGCTTTTCGGTCTTTTCTCGACGGTTTTGCTCAAGTATTCTTATTCAAAGTTTTTATACTCTGCACACACGAGCCCTCAAGGATTCAATTCGGAGCGAAATACTTATAGTAAGCTTGAAACAACCTTCACAGATACTCTTCTTAGTAGCTTAGAACTCAGCATTAGATTTTAAGAAATGCCAGTTTCCTTAATAAACTTAGTCCTTCTAAACTCTTAGCAAACAAATGCGGAACACGCACGGCCGTAGGGTAAACAGAGTTTCAGGAAACATCAAATTTCCTAAGAAAGCTATACATTAACAACAAGCGAATACGGTAAAATTAGAGTCAATGTCGAATTTTCAAGGCAAATCACATGCATTCAGTTCGTGATAGAGTTGTTTACTGCTACTTATGACTGAGTTGTTGATGATTGACGAATTAGCATAGGATCGTACAACCAATATTTATCGTCCTAACCATGGTGTAAAAAGACCGTCTTTTACTTACCCAAAACGCCCCAGTAACAAAGGCAGTCTTTTTGTGTGGCTTTCTTTCAAGTACGATAACGCAAATTTGATTGCCAATCTTGGATGGGCATCTCACAGTATGGGTACACATGTGCAAAAGCGAATCCACCCAAAATAGAAAGGTCTAATTAACCTTTTAAGGGAGTAATCTGCAGGCACAGATGTGAAATTAACCTCTGAGCCTCTTAAGCGGGAACCAAAATATCCTGAATAAGTCAGGCACGAATCCGGAGGAGCCATTTTCTCTGGCGCTTCGCACTCGGCTTAATTAGTAACGCCAGTTATGTACAATGTACTAGGATAGCACAAAAGCAATAAAATTTAAGAGAAAACAGGGCGTCTAAAAGTACGTGTATTTTATATTTTAGCATTTCTTTGCTTCTCTCTGCAAAACGACAAAAGTAAAGATTTTTTCGAAAAAGTGAAGAGACCAGACAACGGCTACTTTCATAGTATTATTCTCTTTCTTTCTCTGTAAACTTAAAAAACTTCCCTTGTGTCCTTGCGTAAATAAAACTTCCAAGACAATTCACTGTCTTAAGACACTCAAGCAGAGCGTTGCAACAATTTCTTATGATTAATAAACTTAGAGCTGAGAGAGAATTGTTGCATCAATTCACGCTTTTCTGTTCGCTTTTCTCTGTACGTTTTGCTGAAGTATTTATTCAAAGTCTTTACACTCTGCATAAACGAGTCCTCGAGGATTCAACTCAGTGCGAAATAATTAAAGTAAGTTCGAAACAAAACGGACATCTCTCTAACACGGGCACTTAGTGCCGGTCCGAAAGGTGTTCATCTTAGGTGTCCATTGTTTTTGTTCGTCTAGATCTGCACTGAAGTAATTGGAGTTTCAGTTTGACTTTACACAGTCGACTCTCTCTTAACAGTCACTTTCACAAGACGGAAACCTCTGTAAAACGGACACCTAGAGTTGGTCCCTGCCTTTCTTTACTCCCTTTGTTTGACTCTCTATAAGACGGATGTCTCTGTAAAAAAGGCACCTAGAGTTGGTCCCTGCCTTTCTTTGCTCCCTTCATTTGACTCTCTATAAGACGGATGTCTCTGTAAAAAAGGCACCTAGAGTTGGTCCCTGCCTTTCTTTACTCAATTTATTTGACTCTCAATAAGACGGACATCTCTGTAAAACAGACACCCAGAGTTGGTCCCTGCCTTTCTTTGCTCCCTTCATTTGACTCTCAATAAGACGGATGTCTCTGTAAAAAAGGCACCTAGAGTTGGTCCCTGCCTTTCTTTACTCAATTTATTTGACTCTCAATAAGACGGACATCTCTGTAAAACAGACACCCAGAGTTGGTCCCTGCCTTTCTTTACTACCCCTATTTGACTCTCAATAAGATGGATATCTCTCTAAGGCGGACACTTGGTGCCGGTCCGAAAGGTGTCCATCTTAGAGCGAATTCACTGTATCATTGTTAATTTTTGTTCGTCCGCAAATAATCGGAGCTTCAGTTTGACTTAAGTAAGTGTGCAGGGTACCCTATGGACGTTTAAACGATTGGTGGCCACCCTTTCCTCACCCCTATGCGTTCCCCTTAAAGGCAGAACTGCTTATACCCTATCTTAGAACCGAAATCACCAGTCTAACCAAGTGAAAAAGTGGTTTTAATTTTAACCCAGTCTTGTTTTACCAAGTGTTTCAGTTGAGTAAGTGGGCTGTACTGTGTCTTCTGGTTTCTGATTCCCAGGGCCCTTTCTCTTTCTACAACGAAAGACAGGATGAAAAAGGACCCTGCAAAGGAAGTTGAACAAACGTACAAGACACAACAAATAAGATACTTAAACGTTTATTTAGCATTTCCATTCATACATAAACCTTACATTTACTACCGAATTACAAACGCTCTGGGTTTCCTTTGCGCTAACTATTTATTCTCACTTAAGGTGCGATTGCTGATTTCTAAATAAGAAACCTAGCAGGCGGAATAATTTGTAAAACGCATTTTTGCTAACTTCGTTACTTGTCTGAGTGCGTTCTTTCCGGATTAAACTGCGATTGTGTCTCCAGGGCTTCTATGACTCAAATGCTTAAAAAAATAATTCAATCAAGAATATAATAAAGCTGGCTTCATTTATGTCTTTGTTTCTTTGTTGCTTTTTTTCTTTTCGGCTTCCAGTGTTGTCCTGTCTCCATCCCAATGGCCTCTTTTAAATCTTAAAGAAATAGCGCTCTTAAGTCGGGGACTGTTTGCGGGGTAAAACTTTTTCGTAACATTTGCGATATTCGTTATTGGGCCAAGGTGCTTCTAGTGGTATTTCGCATGCTTTTTGTGGCTGGGGTTGCCTGACAATCAAACTATACGTCCGCTTTAATGCATTTTACGTTTAAAACCCGGTAATTCGCTCGCTGAAACCTTTTTTTAAGCAAAAGTCTGGAAGCAGCAACTAACAATTTATTACTTTTGAGCTATTTCTCTGGTGCAAAAAAGCAATTTCTAGCAGTTCTATCCTAGGATACTTTTTCAGTGAGGTTTAAACTTTGTTCAGAATGAACAGCGCTTGTGGATTTGGATAATCTCGCTCAGCTATGTCCACCAATGTCATCTTGCCAGTGCTGTCAGAACTCAAATACTTTTGGTTGAAAAACCTGTTCTGGAAAAGCGTATAACTCCAATAATAGTGAGGTTCAAATTGTGCGTGGTCAGGATATGTTGAGCCAGATGAAGGTTGCTACAATATAGACAAATATTGAAATATTAAAATATTATAAAATGATATAAGTATACACACAGCTTCGCTTTCCATTATAGGATTACGAAAATGTCCCGGAAGTTGTTCTTTGATTAGCCAGTTGTTTTTATGTGTTGGGGAGGCTAGGGGTGCAGCTGTTCTCTTGGTGGTGATTACTTGCTTTTGGACTATACAGTAAATAAAACTGATGACGTCAATGGTGCAGCAAAATTAAGTTTGAGTTGTTCTGATAGTGAATACAAAATGGCGGAACATTTCAGCCGTTTCACGAGGAAGAAATAAGCGAACTATTGCCTCAAAACAGCAAGAACAGCAAGAAGAGAATTTGACGGACGACATCTGTTATTTGGAGAATATTTGCCGAACTGAACAACCCTGTATCTCCTAAACTTGGCGATAAACATGCACTATCGAAGATGAACTTAACATCGATGGAGGTAAGCAAGTTTTAGCTTGTTTTCAAACTAGGAATTATTTTGAATGAATAATAAACTTGTGAATTGCCATGTTTGAAAATTCTGCAAAGATCTATTTTTAAAATTACGCGTGATTTGATCTGTCAGTCAAATTGTACTTTTCAATGGTTTCCTCTCTGATTTTGTTGAGATCACTTCGTGTGTGTACACTAAAACAATTATTCTTTTCAATCTCGGTGAATAGTGGTTTTAGGAATATTTACCTCCCCACTTCGTGGCTCGGCAAATATTTAGCCACTATTCACCTCGATTTCAAAGAATAATTGTTAAATATGCTAACGCTTCAGTCTAAAAATATTAAAATGGACCCACTAACTAAATTCCTTCGCCTTATCATTCAAAGTACATAACTTTCTTAATAAAGTAATTATGTAACATGATAAATTTGTGTACTTTGAATGATAAGGCGAAGGAATTTAGTTAGTGGGTACATTTTAATATTTTTAGACTGAAGCGTTAGTATATAAGGCATTCTTTCCCCCCCCCCAGCTTCCCCCCCCCCCAAAACCAAAAAAAAAAAAAAGACACCCGCGAAACAGAGAGTCAAGGGGCGGCGGATATTATGGAGATCTCCGAGGGTGTTGGGGCCTTGGCGGATAAAATCCTCCGAGATCTCCATAATTCTTTGGATGATACGAAAGACGAATTTAATAATTGTTTTATTATTCATTCAAAATAATTCCTAGTTTGAAACCAAGCTAAAACTTGCTTACCTCCATCGATGTTAAGTTCATCTTCAATAGTGCATGTTTATCTGCAAGTTTAGGTGACAGGTTTGTTCAGTTCTGCAAATATTCTCCAAATAGCAGATGTCGTCGGTCGAATTGTCTTCTTGTTGTTCTTGCAGTTTTGAGCCAATAGTTCGCCTATTTCTTTCTCGTGAAACAAATGAAATGTTCCACCATTTTGTATTCACTATCAAAACAACTCGAACTTAATTTTACTGCACCATTGACGTCATCACTTCACATATCGCAAAATTCTTCCAAATTGGGTCAACAGTAGCTGGTTTTGATGAATTATACGTGGGATTTTAGCCAATCAGAAGCGGAGAATGAAATATTTTGAATGAATAATAATTAGCAAGTATTGAATGAGGCTGAGTAGAACTGATGTGGAGAATTGTGTAGACTGGCGAAGACGATATTATTCAAAGAGTCAGAGGCACCCAACGTCAATTTTTGGAAAATATCTGTTCGGAAGACGATTTGAGATTTAGAATTTTCGGAATATTTGTTGTAAAATTTCTTGCTTGCCTGCCTCTCCTAGGATTTTCGAACGTCTCAGAAATTGAATAATTGCCCATTTACCCTGAAAAGGTCACCTAGAATTTTCGGGAGCCTTTTTTCTGGCTGAAATTTTCGAAAAGGTAAGTTTTCATCCCTATAATTTTCGGATCACTAGACTTTCAGCTAGGAAATCTGAACAGATGAAACATTTTTAGGGGATAAAAATATGCCTATATCTACCGTTTAAATACTAAAATACGTTCAACAATGCCATGTTTGAAGTGGTTTTGAACTATCTTCTCGTTGGGTGCCCTTGACGAGTTCTACATAATTCTTCACATTATACGGAAGCCAAATTAAATAACTGTTTTATTGTTCATTCAAAATACTTCTAAGTTCTTAACAAGCTTACCTTCTGGTAAACTTTCAGTTGGTTATGAAGAATAAGCCGGGAGATTGGAGCGAATCAGAAAAGGCGGAATATTTTAAATAAGAGTAATAAATGGTATCCTTTCATATATATATATTATATATATATATATATATATATATATATATATATATATATATATATATATATATATATATATATATATATATATTAATAATCACAGGAGTTCAGGCTTCAGGAGTAATCATTGATCGTTTATTGCGACAGTGCTGTTTCGTATGGTCCGAAATTGTAGGACCACACTCATCAGGCAACTTCAACGATTGACCGTTAAAATTAAAAGCTGGCAGTAAATATAGGGATGCGTTAAGAGATAGTATCTAGTATCAGTCCTCCTTTCGACGCTCAAACAGAAGAAATGAAACGGAACTATCAAAATATATTTGGACTTTACAAGACTCTAACAAACCTTTCCAGATAAAATGGAAAGTTTTAAAGAAATGTAAAGCTTATAGCAACATTAGCAAAAAATGTAATCTTTGTCTTTATGAAAAGTTTATCATCATTTGTAAAAAAGAGCTTTGTAGCCTAAACAGGCGAAACGAACTAGCAAGTTCATGCCCCCACAGAAACAGATATGTACTTCAGAACTCTAGAGTAACGTAACTAAGACACAATCCATCTGTTACCTAGATACTATCTCTTAACGCATCCCTATATTAACTGCCAGCTTTTAATTTTAACGGTCAATCGTTGAAGTTGCCTGATGAGTGTGGTCCTACAATTTCGGACCATACGAAACAGCACTGTCGCAATAAACGATCAATGATTACTCCTGAAGCCTGAACTCCTGTGATTATTAATAATCAATGCTCTTCAATTAAATGAATTGAGCGCTCTACGGAATACGTTCTACCCAGAATACAAGTATTTATATATATATATATATATATATATTACTCCTCCCGGACCTCTAATCTGTTTAATTAATGATTTCTCAAAAAGTTGCTTAAAAGTTGCTCAAAAAGAGTCAAAATTTGCTTTTTGTGACGAAAGTTGCTCAAAAGTGAAAAAAAAAAAAAACTTGTTGTTACCCTCTTCGAAAAATATGCAAATTGTAAAACAAAATAAAGAATTTCTTAGCATTTTTGTACAATTTTAGGGGCGACGCTAAACAACTTTGTCCTAAATTAAAACCAAAACATTTATGAGTAACGACTACGCATCAATATCAGGAGCCCACAGCATGGGCCCCTTTCAATATATCAACATTAATCTTCTTAAGATTCTAGTATGAGCCAATAAAATTGTTGAACGACCCTCTTCACCTGAGACAGGCGTCGTTCACCATTTTGAATTTTCTTTTAAAAACGGCTGACCTTTGTCTACTAAAACATTGTGAACTATGAAAGAAAGAAAAATTTAAGCACTAAAGGATGTTCCGATATCTCAGAATTGCTAGGAAACTAAAGAAATTCCTTAGAATGCAAAAAGTTGCTCAAAATACGAGAGGTTGCTAAAAAGTTGCCGAGCAACTTGTGGAAAGCCCTAAACTGATCCAGTAGAAATTTCGAAACTGCCTCGCGTGTGAATTCACTGCTCATAACGCATGCAAGAATGCAGGGACGTATACAAAACACCAGTCTGGACCTAGTCCATGGCCCCTTTCGTGGATCCGGTCTATGGACTATCCCTGTGGACCACCTCTAATTTCAAAAGATGAATTTTACCAGAGGTCTAAGCAAATTGCAGCCTCCTTCCCAGATTTTCTTGGACTGGTCAAGTGTCTCCCAGAATCTGGGAGACTACAAACAAACGATTTATGGCAGGGGCAGATAAGTGTGAGATTTGTCTCTACAGAGCGTAGATAGGTCAGTGGAAAGTGCAGCCATAAAACTGTGTATTTGACCTAACCTCGAACGCCGAAAATAGTACCAAAATCCTTTGACAGCAAAAGCGTAAATTTCTGCAGAATATCTGAATGGTAAATCGGACGTTAATGTATCGGGGACGTTTTCACAGGAAATCGCGGATACACCGCTTGTGCAGTCAAAAATTCATACCGAAACGCACCAGATTTGAATTGCAATTTCTATGTTGTGGAAGCCACTTTAGCAAACAAATGAATGCGTTTTCAAGACTACCATCATGCAGTTCGAAAGGGCGCCGAAAGATGAATCTGAAATCTACAACTACCAGTGGATTCAACTTTCGAATAATAAATTCATTAATGGAATCTTGGGAGGTACGCTTGACCCGGCTTGAGAATCGGATCAGCAGTCGTTTCCAATCTGCAACATTAACTTCCCTCATCATGTAATTTGTGTTCCCCAATTTGAGTTTAAAATTTCTCAAACAGAAATTGAAAACAATGCTTGTGCAAGATCTTGTAACGAAAAATTGCAATTGTTGAAAACGTGAAAGTCGAAATGCTTCCATGGAGGCGTTACATGCCGGAAATTAGCAGTACCCAACACGCAACCCAATGAAAGCGTTTAATTAATCACAAATAACCTTACCACAGCCTCTATGTTTATATTACCGCTCACTGACTCGGCCTGGGCCGTTATGACGTACTGTTTGTTACCATTCAAGTCCTTGAAGAGTAGACTGATATACTGAAAGCCCCGACTGTAGGCACTTGTAGTTACCACAGCTGATTAAAAAGAGATTAATTTGAATTCAGTGCATGAGAATAGAGTTTTTTAAAATGAGAAGGATCTCTCTAACCAACCCGATTTGCAAACTCCTGACTAGAACGGTGTTGATAAAAAGATGACAAGCCTCGGGTGAGAGTAACATAAAATGACAACTCCTTGACTTAGGTTGACGTAATCAGGGCCCAGGCTCTTTCATCTTTGTCTTGAATTCAGAAAAAAAGTAATAAATTAAGAGCAGCTCCAAGCCAGGATACTTTCTTGAGGAAACCTTGTGCTGCTGGCAAATAATCAAATAAAGGGGTTTAAAAATAGCTCAAAAACATGAAACCCGGTGGCCACAGAAAAAAGCAAATACCTTGGCAAACGTGAATACCATCTTGCTTTCATCTAGCAAGGAGGTAAAACGCGTTCACTGAAATCTCTGACAAACTCTGGTTACCATATACAACTCTGTTCTTCCAGTTTTTTCATAATTCTTCCTGCCTTCTACCGCTCATCAACGTACCGACACTTCATATATTGCGTCTATTTTATTTAAGCGTGTAAAATGTACGTGCGTGGCACCTAAAAATTATGGACAGTGGGAATCCACCTCAAAGAATCGTATAAAACAAAAAATGCAAACAAACAGGAAAGGACTAGAAAAGGAAAGCACAAAGAACACCTACTGTTGCCTGTTGTATCGCTAAAGGCTCCATTACAATTCACGGAATTATTAGTTGAATCACGCTGCACCAGGCTGTCATGATCAATTGGCCTGCTAACAAGGCTCCACATACGATAATTGGTGTTTGGTTCAACTTCGTGAGGTCGAGAGTACGGGTCGCCCGGGATACTCACACCAACCCAGTAAGTAGATAGCTTCGGGAAAGGATGAGGATGGTCTGACGTCATCGCTTCTTCATGTGCCTGTGGTTTTCCTTTCTAACAAGGACATTAGTTGGTATGATTATTCCACACATCAGAGACCACAAAGAGAATGGGAACACGAAAGCTGTCAGGGAAATGATTTTTGAGATCGCTTAGGTGGTTAGCCTTTAGTTATGATTGGTCGATGGTGTCGAAAGCCCGGTGGGGTACTCCCTTATATAAGCCATATATAGGTATGTGCCGTCCCAAAGGGTAAGGTTTTTGTCCCGTTTTGGTCTGAAAACGGGTATAGACTTCAGCTAGTTTTGGTCTGGAATTGGATATGGTTTTCGAGGAAACTACAGGAGTGTATGAGCGTTTTCATCGCTTTAATTCCTAATGAAAATAAGAAAGAAAGAAGAAATAGGTGAGTTCGAAGTGGATTTTAAGAAATTTTGTCGGCGTTCTAATCTAAGAAATGATGACACAGTTTCTTAGAGGCCAGGATTTGAAGAACCGAGCGGCATAACCACACCAAGAAATCCCAGTAGTACCCCCAGCCCCCTTTGAATTAGGGAGCTTAGTTAAGCAAAGGCGTTTATGAGCCACGCGCGTCAACCGGAAGTGAGACCTTTTCTCTTTTAATATACCTTGACGCTGCCAAATTTGCCTTGCGAAGTGTCTTTACTCTCATAAAGACGATCTGCTAGACGATTTGGACAAAAGCAATCGGCCCAAGAATAGAAAATGTCTACTTCTGGGCATGATTAACACCCTTTGATATCCGCCAAAACGATACTCTGCTTCAATCCACGCACCATAAAGCAATAATTAACACAACCTTGTTTCAACTGAGAGTTTCGTTTCTTCCCTGTTCCCTTAAAGCTTCAGAGAAAAAAAATCCTCGGTAGAGGATGGGGGGATGTAAGTTGACTGGGAACAGATTCGTTTTTAGCAACGTTTTTGCTAATTTAACTTAAAAGGCTGGGGGTAGCTATCCGGGACTCAGTTCCTGTTTGTAAGCCCTGTTAAACAGATGCAACATGTTGGAACCATTTAATGCCTTTTTAGACGGCTTGATCAGGTTTCAATAAGTTCAAACTTTTCATTCAATGTTCGTTTTGTTCTCGTGGTCGATGGACAAGTTGGATTCGGGCGTGTGCAATTAAAATAAATATTTTGATAAACAAAGCAATAGATCCTCATGTGGGTTTAACAGTTTTAAAAATTGATTCGGCCAGAATTTGCTTCGTCTTCAAATATCCAGGCAGCAAGTTGGGTTTTTTTCTGAAAGAGAGTGCAACATCGCCCAACAGTTGAGGAAAAGAAGTGCGTGACTGCTCGCATGTAATAAGTCCGTTTAAATGGGCTTTTGAACAAGTACGTGATTATTCTCCCTCTTTTGAAGTGGGAACTCCCACGAAAAGAAGCGCAGATGCTCTGGTTCTAGTTTGGGCGGTGCAGATGGACCTTCTAAACCTATATGGTTTGTTTTCCGTGATATTCTTCAGTGAATTTTTTTCCTTAATTATGCATACATATCCACGTAAGTGCACGTGCATAAGACGACTTACGAAAGAAAAAGTTCCCTGGGGAGCCATCGCGTGTTCTGAAATGGGAATATAAAACGTTCAAGCTAAAAAGTATTGATTGCAGGTTTTGGTCTCGTTTGGGACTGTGCATGAAAAGCTGCAAAATGTGAAGTAAGAAAAAGAGAAAAAGAAGAAAGAAACAGAAGAGAAAAACAGTTCGAAGACAACTTCGTTATCGCCATTGAAAGTGCTATAGCTCCTATTTAACCATCTGTTTTAGAATGACATTTCAGAATTAGACAAATAAAGCTTGAGCGGCGTCCAGATTGGTCTTGGGGGTGGGGGCTTAGTTCCAATTAACCGACGAGTCCCCGCTCCCCAACGAGGAATCAATTCTTACCTGTCTGTCCTGTTTTAATACCAATGCAAGAAGTTTAAGGTCTTCCTCAAGCCTCTCCTCGTTACCAAGATCAACGTATTCCTCGAAGCTGTCATCATATCGCTGCAACTTAACATTTGCGGGAGCAACTTGGTCTAATAACACATCTGAAAATACTTGTAGAAAAAGATGGCGAAATTCCTCGACCTCCCCTCCTTTCTAGAAAGAGATAATGCGCTTGTTTTCTTCGTGAGTCACGTGAACCTTTAACATCTTTGACTTCTTAGACATGTCAGTAAATTCCTGAGAAGATATTGGTATCAGTATGTTTATTATCATGTATATGTATTATCCATATAGATCGTTAGTCTCTTTAAAAACCACCATTTTTCTTCTTTTTTTTTAACTGTCCTGTGTCTTCAGATCTGCACAGGGCAGTCTATATGTCGGTAACACTACAGGCATCCCAAGCTCACGTTACGAGTGTGGAATGTACAAGAGAGTCAGTGTCGCGTTACAGGCGACCGCGGAGACTTTGAGAAACACAATACTGAGGTCTCCAAACGCTAAATACATGTACTTGTCACTGGACGAAAAAATGGATTTACTAGGGTAGCCAAATTACAGCAAATGTGTAGCAAATACCACATTTGCACAATTTTGCGCAAGAGCAAAGAATGATATTGCACTAGATTTGCTATCCGTAGCAATGACGGTAAATGTCACATTTGCACAACATTTACATCTTGGTGCAAAGATAATGGGCAGCCATGGATTTGAGGTTCATTTGCAGATGGTTCAAATGTGTAGGCAAATATGTTTCTTTGAACTATATTTACGCAAATGATAGCGCAAATCTGCTGTTTTGCACAGCTTTTGCTTTAGACGTAAAAGCATGTAAACCTGTTATTTTCAGAACTTTTACGCAGCTTTGCAAATGTGAGCGAAGTATCTCATTTGAACAATGTTTGCTTGGGTTATAATGGGTGATCAAATTTTCATAATTGAACCAGATTGCTTTGCATAGCAAATGTAACAAAACTCTTTGTATTAAACATGTTTGCTCACGAAGCAAATGTTAGCAAACCTAAACTTTGAACAAATTTTCCAGGGTGTGCAAATTTGATCAAACACAAAATTTTGCTTGTAGCGGCAAATGTGGTCAAAAGTCAAGTTTTGAACAAAGTTGCTTGGGCAGCAAATCTGATCAAACTGTTACTATCGTACAACTTTTCGCTCAGGTAGCAAATGTAATCAAACCCATAAAATTGAGCATGTTTTCTCCAGTAGCAAATGTAAATTCAAAGGTTTAAACGAGTTTGCTTTGGTTGTAGCAAATGCGATAAAATTTAAAAAATATTTTTAATTATAACATGGCTCACTTCAGGTTCTTAACAAGTGGCCATAATTAATCAAACATTAAAGTTACTGAAAGAAATTCTAGCAGTGACCTCCCATTAATGTTCAAATGATTTATTCCATAAACCAAAGTGGCTTACACATTATTACAGACATTACAAACTACAGTATAAAGCTGTACATACAGCTCTTCATATTAATTCGCAATTTTACAGTTCGTTGATGTTTACTTGTCTCTAATCTATGCTCTATCAGATCATTACGAACTATTAATATTATAAGAAAAGTGTTCTTCATCTAAATGTGTAAGATATTCTACATACAGCTGTAGGTGTTTCAGAGTTGCCTCAAACTTATTTTAGTTGTTTAGGTTTTTGCAACTCAGAAACAGGTTAAAAATCCTTTTACCCTTGGACCAATATTTACTTATGACAAGACTATTTCTTACTTAAACTTTTGTATCTAAGGACAAAATCCTGTTCCAACTAAATGGGACCCTCAAGACACCCATTTTAATAAATAATAATAATAAAAAGTAGTATTTTCGTATTTATTGCTATTTACAGATTTAAAAAAATTGGATTCTGGTGGCATTTTTTTCTTTAGGCTCTATTAGAATGAAAGGCCTAATTCTTGCTACCAATTCACAATTTTTGCTGGTATAACAACTGGGTTATACCATTTAGCAAACTAAGAAATAGTTTAGGTACATGTAGCTATTCAAATTCAGATCAGACTTCTTTAACTTCATTTTTGTTGCAAAGTACCAGCCGGAGCTTCTATTACTTGTCCTGTTCTAAGAAAATTGAGGGTCATTAAAGTAATGACCAGCTCTAAGTATTCCACAGCATGTCAACATTACCATTGTCACTGTATTTGGTCCCAATGAAAGAAGCTAATAATTATTTTAACCCAGTATACATGTACATGTAGTACAAAAGGTTGATCTGGCTAGCCTGCTAAATAACTACACTGCTGTCTCTCATTACTCTTTTTCTTGAGTCATGTTGCAATCCTTTGCAAAATTCTGTAATAAATCATGACAAAAAGCAGGGTGTACCTAAATTTGTTTTGTTTTTTTTGTTCAAGCAGGTCAGTTGCAATTGCTGTAATTGGCACACATGTACTGTGAAGTGGTGCCAGCAGACCTCAAATGCCTGCAGTTAAGCAAACAGATTTAAAAGAAACATTTGTACATTAATTGGCCTTTTTAACCTGCTGACTGGTACATTACTTGCAAACAATAGCCAAAGGATTCTAATGAAAAATTTATCACATCAACCAATTTGATCTACCCGCCACCAGAATTCTCAGGACAAATCAACACCATCAGGATTTGTACTGTTTACACAGATTTATCTTTTTCTAAAAAACAGTGTCATAAACAGAGAGTGATTAAAGGATTACTGCATTTGCAGAGCTACATGTACATGTACCTGTAAGTATGACCAGTCATAAATAATCTGGAATTTCTTTAAGAGCCTTGGATTAACTTATATTTCCTTATCACAAAGCAAATTCAGGAGCATTATCTGGTGCCTCCTGCTCTGAGGAGAAGCCATTCCTCCTTTCTATTGTCATTGAGTAATAACAAGCTTACATGTGACTGTTTTAATTTTGCTTTACTGTTCAGCCTGGCAAAGAGGTTTTTACAGGCTAAGTTGTTGACTCCTCCATGCTAGAGGCCTCCTGCAAAGTACTTTTCTCGGATTTGTCATCTCCTTGGTCTGAATTGCCTTGCTCTGAAGACATGTACTCCACATTAATACAAGCTTTGAACTTACAACAATTCTTCTTCGAAATAGAGGTTGACTGGAAAAGGGCTGTCTCTTTAGCTTTTTCTGCAACAAACAGAAATTATACATAATTGAGACCATTAATATTGAAACTAAAGCTGTAGATGGTTGTCATGAAAAATACTATTGTCCTTTTCTGTCTAAATATTCTAGCCTTTTATAGCAAAAAAGGTTGCTATTAGATATTACATGTATTATTACTGGCTGCAGTCACACTAGGTGACTAAACTTACTTATTTCCTGAGTTAACT
>CALNXK010000011.1:3727500-3737500 GCA_942486035.1 Porites lobata | reverse complement strand
ATGACTTTTTTGGATTGAATAGGTAGTACTTAATGAACAGTGAAACTCAAACTCAGGGTTGCAAACAACAAAGTAAGAAAAATTAGCCTTTCATAAATTTGTCAGCTGGGTTAATGTTCAAATAAAATTGTGAGCAGTTTCACCATATTTTGTTGTAGTATTGGCTGTTGGGTTTTCAAAATGTGGTCATTTTTAGGAAGCCCATCATCGAGATGTGGTCATCTCTAGGTGGGCAGTCAAAACTACAACAAATACCGGTTAAACTAAAATTGTTGGTTTTAATTTGAATTAAGTTTGTTGGTTAAATGGCCATGAGGAAATTATGTACAAGTGAATAATCACAACCCTGAGTTTGAAATCCACAAAACTTTTTATTTTGGACCAAATTTGATTTTTTAGTATGATGTACAAAAAATACAGTAAATGATCTGACTACTGGACCTAACCTTGTGTTATCTTAACCCATCTTTGAGCAACCCAGTCCAGAAGGATAAATGCTGCATGTTAATTTGTTTCACCACCTTAGTTTTTTCTTTATAGCTCTAGACTTTTCATGATACAAGGCCAACTCAGAGCTCCTGTGATCCTGTAACCCAATAAAGTTCACTGTTCATTGTTTATGGGGGGGGGGGGGCTTTGTCAGGTAGGATTTGACCATTCGACCGGGAGTTCCTGTAGATCCTCCTTGTATCCCAAGATCAAATAACCAGGCTTCAGGTGAATTTTAGCCAGCAAAAATGCTATGACTTTTTTGGATTGAATAGGTAGTACTTAATGAACAGTAAAACTCAATCAGCATTAAAATCAGTGAAACTCAAACTCAGGGTTGCAAACAACAGAGTAAGAAAAATTAGCCTTCCATAAATTTGTCAGCTGAGTTAATGTTCAAATAAAATTGTGAGCAGTTTCACCATATTTTGTTGTAGTATTGGCTGTTGGGTTTTCAAAATGTGGTCATTTTTAGGAAGCCCACCATCGAGATGTGGTCATCTCTAGGTGGGCAGTCAAAACTACAACAAATAAGTCCCGTATGATATATGCCCCTAATATTCTAGAATCAGTATAAATATTGTCGGAAATATAGAAAGAACCCTACAGTATATGTATGACAACCCTTGAAAAACACAATATTTTACACCAATGTACAATGAAGTAATTTGGTTCCCTAATTCACCTTGGAAGTGAGCATCATGTAATATTAATGAAGATGAATTTACAGCCATCCAGCCACTACATAGTTCTCATTTATAGGTGTTATCTTTAGTTTAAGGACCCCTGTGGTAATTGTTGTGCATAAGGGAATACCACTTGTTAAGATGTCCACTGTTCCATAAGTTAATAGAGAAATTTTTATGACGATAGACAGGGCCGTAGCCAGAAAAAAATAAGGACTGAGGCAATATCCATGGTTGAATTCCCCGCCTAGCTATTCAGGGTCTTTATGATGACTATGTTGAAACAAAACACTGCCAGGATCAAACCTTAAATGACTGAGGCAAGTGCCTCGGTTTGCCTCATACTGGCTATGGCCCTGACTGTAGGAAATACAGTGCATCAATGATCTGACTACTGGACCTTAATAACGCGTAGATTTGAATTAGTGTATTTGCTTTAAACTAGAAGCCCGGGAAAGGTTTATTCCAGGGGCGCTGTCAGAAAGGGACACCTTTTTCATGCTTCAGGTATGAAAGGATAGGGATTTCCTGAGTTAAAGTATATGACAGGGTAGACTATCTGTCATTTCGTTCTGTAAAAAGACTAACGGAAGAAATTTGTGACTGTAAAATTGTCAAAAAAATTAACTGGTTTCTGATTCCTTTATATTAAAATGACAGTGCACATAAAACAGTTAATAGAAAAGATTCATGTAAGGGGTTGGACCTCTGGGCGGAGTCTCACAGCGTGTACAAAATTTTATTGTAACAATGTAATGTTACAGTTGAGATTGGAAATTTACTTTAGTCACAAAACGAATCAAACATATAGGAAATGTCACATGCACATCACATTTGACTGTCAGCAAATGTTATGCAGTTCACTATATTTGCTCCCCTTGTAAATATGGATAATTATGATGCAAATGTGCAAATTTATGATACAGCCAAATGTCTAGAAATTTATTGTTTTTGCTCTTAAGGCAAACACGAGTAAACCACATGCAAAAGTGTTTTTTTGGTATCCTGGAAAAACAAGAGCAAACACCGCTGCAAATTAGGGTTAGGGGCTGTTATTGTGTGACCCGCCCTGTCACTCCCTTCATTAGACGAAGGATTCTCAACTGTATTCATTATTGGCGAGGTGAATTGGCCCCGTCAAGAATGTTTGGATCTGGCTTAGCCGATACTCATGTTGGGTTGTGGTATAACACAGGCAGGAGATTCAAAATTAGCCGGATGAAAAGAGTTTATTGTTACTTTGGTGAGAAGGACTGTGAGCCCACAAACTGAACCACTGATTTTTAGAAACACGGAATTACAAATGCCGATATTAACTGAATTAATTAATCCGTAAGACGCGAAAAAGTTCATTTCACATTCCGTTGACATAAATGCGAAGAAATTATAGACTGGAACGTGTAGTATCTCTCAGCAAATATTTTACACGTTCCAGCCCATAACTTCCAATTAATCATATATTTAATTTTTTTCTTCCACGTTACCATGTTCCACTAGAGGTTTCGTTCGTTGACACCCTTAGAGGACCAAAATCGGAAATAACCGTCTTTTACTTACCGTATGTGCCATGAAAACAACTACTCATTAATCAATTAATTGACGACATACTCACGTCATATACGTAATCAAAATTCGCGCAAGAGCAGAGACATCACCGCTTATACAATCAGAGAAAAACGGTTCTTTAGTGGCAATTAAGTTAAAACTTCAAAAGTAGCACAAGCTAGCCTCAAATTGTAAGGATAGAGAGACATTTAGATTTAAAGTTTTCCGCGTTAACACAAAAAACGCCAAAGAATTGCGCACGAAAATAAGTACAACTCATTAATCAATCTATTGATGCCATACCCACGTCATGCACGTAATTGTCAAATTATGGTATATAAAGAGTTGGGACACATAGTTAATGCAATAAGTCCAACGGCGCGTAAGCGACCGGACAAGCTGAAACTGTAAAATCCGCCGAAAAAGACAGTAAAGTCGAAACCGGTCCGGAAAATGGCTTGTTTTGGTCGAGACGGCTGGATTGGTACTCAACCATAAGTACCATCCTTGATATCCAGTGCGAAACCGCAAGGGAGGTTCCGTTACGGGGAATGATAAGCATGCTGAACCTAGACACACACACACACACACACACACACACACACACACACACACACACACACATATATATATATATATATATATTAAAATCTGTCGTTGAAACTATGAATATATATAATATATACTTCTTCAGTCGAAAGTGGAAGTGAGTCTTAAGTGTGTAAGCAAATGTAAAATAATGACTCGTAGTAAGCACATATTTGATTGCTTTGGTCAGCATAACACATAGTTACGTTGCCATCCAACCTCGTACTACGATCGTAAAGTACGCAGTCGCTGAAAGTTTTCAGTCAACTCTCGTTAGAAGAAAGGCTCCAGGAAAAAAATCCAAATCAGTTGGAAAATGGATTAACGCTTCTTTTTACTACAATAGACTTTTGAATCTAAAGAAGCCATTAACAGAATGGATTCAGTAGTGGATCAAATCTCAGCCGGTGTTTCTTTGAGAGAATCAGATTTCGCAAACTTAAATCTAGAAAATAATTCTCTTATTTCATTTAGCTATAAGTAAATGGAAAATCGTCTTCAAAATCCTCTGAATCCACTCGGAGTGGATTTAGTGGAGTACATATGAATTGGAAAACTCGGATTTGAAACCCCTACTGTTTTTGGTTGGGGCAAGGGTCCAGGATTAATTAGAGTACATACTTCCTGCAAAATATTTGCGTCAGGGCACAAGAGCGTTCCCATCCTATTCGGATTGCCTCTGTACAAATCCATTATTATAAGGTCTTGTTTATGAAACAACGTTTGCAAAAGCCAATTTCAGCCATAACAGACCTTCAAGCATAGCAAAGCACGACTTAAGCGTTGGCCACTTGGAAAATAAAACAGCCAACAGACATCGATGATAGAAAGTTTTTAAATTTTATAAAGAGGTTCCAAGAATTTCCGTTTATAATGCTGAACTAAAATAAGAACATATCCACCTCATAAGACACAAAAGAAACCGTCCTCTTACGGTTGTAAAAGAGTAATCTGCATGGTTCAAAATGTGAAATTAAGGAGCCAACATTTAGACAGGAACAAAAATAGCTCACATAAAGGCATTACCTAATCAAGTGTGAAGAAAGAGACATTATTTTGTCTCTCTGGGCGCTTCGCGCTTGGCTAGATATGGCCTTTACGTATCAAAGCTAACGCAAAAACAGTCATTACTAAGTGACAACACAAAATGCGTCTGCAAGTGCATTTTACATTTAAATTTGCTTTGTTTATAAATTTAGTTCTTTGCAGTTGGTCTGCGAATAAAACGCCCTAGACAATTCAGTGTCTTACTTAACTAAATAAGTATCTATTTAGCTAACAATTTCTAGATACTATTAGAATTAGGGAGCAAGAATTATTTTATCAAGTGACGTTTTTTTCGGTATTGCTTGTTTAAGGATATAAATGAGCCCTCAAGGTAAGCACAAAGCATGATATTGCGACATAGATTAAAAATGATTCGGAAAAAATAATCAGAGAGTCTGTAACGTAACAAAAATGTCCACAGACACCCTCCTTAGTAACTTAGAAATGCTTTCTTCCTGATGAAACTTAACTCTTCAATAGTAAAGCTAACTCAGTACTAGAGGATCAGCTCACGTACTTACGGCTAAAAAGAGCGTGTAAGCATTCAAGTTCTTGAGAAAGTTATACATAAACAACACACGGAAACGTAAAACCAAAGACAATGCCAAAGTCAAAGTGACTCGCATTCAGACGGAGATAGAGTTGCTTATACTTTTACCTATCACTGGGTCATTTCGCGATGTTTTGTGGTAGAGGTAGTTCTACGAACCAATATTACAAGCGTGTCAGTTTGAATACTAGCGGCCTAGGTTTTGACATCAATGGAGAACCATAATGTTAAATAAACGTCTTCTATTCTAGTACTTACTCCTCGGTGTGAAAACTGTTAAAACGTCACAGCAACAACGAAAGCCCTTTTGTCGCTTCCGCAAGTGCGCTTCACTTAGATGTTAAGTTTGTCAGCCGTTCACGTCCTAACGTGTAGAAAACCATCCAACCAATCAAAAACTAAGGCATTCATCGACCTTAAAAGCTAAACATCCTGTCAAACTGATGAGACAAAAATTGTAGAACTTGACAAACATTTCAAAGCAGGTCGGAAATAGGCGAGTCTATACTAGTATACGCTCAGTCTCATCCTCGGAGACCCAGGGGCGGTCAGTCGGGTCGGGAGAAAAGGTTTCAAATACAGGCGAAAGAGCCCCTGGGTACCGACTCTCACCGAACTATTTCCAAAAATTCGAGCGGATGCCGGCTCCTGATTGGGCACAAAAAATGCTTTGTATTATTGTGCCCAATCGGCGAACAGTTTCTCCTGAGTTTTTTTCGTGAGTTCGTACACGACGGCTATTGTCTCGGCACACTTGCCCGTCCGTTCACCAAGCTTGTGCGTGCGAGGGAAACTTTTATTTTCTACTTTCCTAACAAGAAACGAAGGAGCTACCGATGAATCGAAAAAACGTTTGGGATGCTATCAGCAGGAGCAATTGAATTTGGCACGAATATTCTGTTTTTGACGGATCACAGTGTATCGTAAATAATAGGACATAATAGGAAGTTTAAGATGCGGCGGCGACAAGAAAGTCAAATAAGCAAAAGCTTGACAAGGCAAAACAACAACTTTGCACGTGCATCACGCTTTTTTGTACATTTCTTTGCCGTCAACTGCACGACTACGCGTGAAAATGCCTAATTTCACGTTTTGTGAAGGACGTAAATAAGCAATGACAAAATTCATTCTCTTCATGAACTTGGATATGGTTGATAGAAATTCAGCTCCAGAAGAGTTCGCTTGCATTTGACAAAGTAAGCGAGTTGGAATAATCACGATAGAGAATGAAAAAAAATATGAATTCACTTTTCCCTGCGACGTTTCCGTCGTGGTATCTTTTAAAAATTCTCTATAAATATATTTACGCAAGACGTGGCCGATGCAAGCGTGAATACCTGTTGTATGTTGAAGCTTGTATTTTTGGAAAAGTGTCTTTAGTTTTCGGCCAGACAGTATTTTGAAATCAGATGGGGATTTATATCAAACTCAAAGTTTCCTGACTGCGTGCATTTTCTTTGGTGCATAACCCAGACAAGCCGTGATCGAGACAATAGCCGTCGTGTACGAAACACAAGAAAAGAACCCAGGAGAAACTGTTCGCCGATTGGGCACAATAATACAAAGCATTTTTTGTGCCCAATCAGGAGCCGGCATCCGCTTGAATTTTTGGAAATGGTTCGGTGAGAGTCGGTACCCAGGGGCTCTATCGCCTGTACTTGAAAACTTTCGTCGCGCCTTTTCTCCCGACCCGACTGACTGCCCCTGGGTCTCCGAGGATGGCTCAGTCTTTGAACAAGATATCTTAGATATTTATCTTGTCGACGTTGAACATCTGAATGGAGTTGGACTAAATATCTCCCACGGGTCTCCCACGAGACACGAACAAGCTTAAAGATATATCTCCAACAATAATAAAAAAGAACTATCATAGCCAAAATGTTTCTGTTTCCTTACTATTGAATTTCACGGCATTTCTTTAGAAAAATCAGAGTCCCGATACTTGAAGCTAAAAGCGCATTCTTTTCCAATTACATAGATCCAAAAACGGATTAGTAGTGCTTTGAATCTGGGCTTTAAAAGTCAGTGGAATAAACATTTAGTGTTGGGTTGACAGATTGTAGATTGTACATAACCGGAATTATTAAGCCTAGCGCGAAGCGCCAGAGACAAATGTCTCCTCCGGATCTGTGCCTTACTAAATAACTTCTTTATTCACGATATTGGGTTCCCGCTTTAGAGGTTCAGTGGTTAATTTTACATCTGTACCTACAGATTGCTCCCATAAAAGGTTATAAATTAGACCTTTCTATTTTGGTTGGATTCGCTTTTGTAAATTTGTACCCATGCTGTGAGATCGCCAATCAAATTTGCGTCATCATGCTTGAGGCGTTTGCGAGCGCTGTCTCTCAGAGATAAGGCTAACGAATACCGACTTTTACCATTGATAGCAATTCTAATAGGACTGCGGGGGTTTCGTGCCTGTGGAAATATTTGCTGGAAAACGTTTTCTAGGATAGCACAAAAACAGTAAAATTTAAGAAAAAACAAGTCGTCTGAAAGAGTATTTTACATTCTGGTATTTCTTTGCTGTTCTCTGCAAAACGACAAAAGTAAAGATTTTTTCGAAAACGTGAAGAGATTAGACAACGGTATAATTTTCTTAGTATTGTTCTCTCTCTTTCTCTGTAAACGTGAAAACCGACTTAGCCCCTTGTGCCATTGTACAAATAACACTCACAATATAATTCACTGTCTTATTTCATATCAAACAAAGTGTTGTAACAATTTCTTATGATTAATAACCTTAGAAAGAGAGAATAGTAGCATCAATTCACGCTTTTCGGTCTTCTCTCGGCAGTTTCTCTCAAGTATTCTTATTCAAAGTCTTTATACTCTGCACAAACGAGCCATCAAGGATTCAATTCGGAACGAAATACTTACAGTAAGCTTGAAACAACGTTCACAGATACTCTTCTTAGTAGCTTAGAAATCAGCATTAGATTTTAGCAAATGCCAGTTTCCTTAATAAACCTACTAACTATTCTAAACTCTTAGCGAACAAATGCCGAACACGCAAGGCCGCCGTAGGGTAAACAATGATTGGAAACATCAAATTTCCTAAGCTACACGTTAACAATACGCGAATACGGTAAAATCAGAGTCAATTCCGAATTGTCAAGGTAAATCACATGTAGTCAGTCCGTGATAAAGCTGTTTACTGCTACCTGTCACCGAGTTGTTCATGATTGACGCCTTAGCACAAGATCGTACTTAGTCAAACACTATCAATGATAAATACGTACATGCTGACCATCACTTATAATAATATTTTGCAAGGCTCTGCAAAGAGGCACAAAAACACCTTAGACATATTTCCAACACGGGTTAACAAAGCCTGGAAACAATAAATTTCTTTTAAAAGCTGTACATCAACAAAATGCAAATACGCAAAACCAGAGTCAATTCAGAATTGTTAAGGTAAATCACAGTCGATCAGACCGTGATATAGTTGTTTACTGCTACTTATCACTGAGTTGTTGATGATTGACGAATTAGCATAGCATCGTGCAACCAATTAAATGACATGTTCGTACATGTTATCGGCCTAACCATGGTGTAAAAATACCGTCTTTTACTTACCCAAAACGCCCCAGTAACAAAGACAGTCTTTTTGTGTGGCTTTCCTAGGTGTGCTTTTTCCTATTTGTGCTTTGAAGCAAAAAACCGCTCACCTTATAACCCGTTAACTTCCTTGGATACGGAAAGCATAGCATGAATGCTTACATTGCCAGAAATCGTGGACATTTCGCGCCCGTGATCAATTGTCAGCGGAATCTCATTTTTAAAATGGCGGACAAAAACTATCGTAGTCAGGGAAAGCGTATCCCTTGCGATTTTTTAAATAATTTGAGCTCTGTGGATCTGTTTTACGAAGAAAAAAGCTGGAATTAAACACCTTGCAAGAAAATGTTAGGTTTATACGCGGCCGAGCGGCTGATAGCAACAAAACAGTACGCGGATGTACCTTTCGTGACATTTTCGTGACAATTTTGTTTTAAAACCAAGCCTGGTAGGCTAATCGAGGATTTTTGAATGCCTGGAACCTAGTTTATATCCCGTGAAGCATCTCTGGAGTTGTAGCAACAAACAAAATGGCGATTCTGTGGGGTTTGGAGTTGTGAAGCTGTGTCCGACCGAAATGTGTCATTCGCAACCATGGCGTCCATTACTGGACTACAGATGGAAAACTGAGGGAAATAATGCGCCTTTGGAAGTATTTTGCAGTGCAAAAATCGTCCTTTTAACGACTGTTTTGGAAACATCTTCCATCGCAGAAGTGATATCGAGTCGGGCAAATTTACTTCAGTGAAGGGTTTATCCTCTAATCGACGAGTATTTCGTATGACTTCGGCAAGATTTTAAGACAATGTATGGAGAAATGGAGCGTACAACAAGGAATAAAAGTGGCCTCGTCAGGAAGTAAGTAAACCTACTTCTAATTAGCTATTTTTAACCCAGATGCGAGGGTTACACAGCACTTAACATGTTTCGAGTCGGGCACCGAACACCCGTGAGCTCATAATCGATATATTTGAAAAAGTTTCCTTATCTCCATACATTTTCTTATACGAATTCGCAGCCATTGTGGCCTTAGTGCGCACGCGCAACCGCCATCTTGTCCCTAATTTCTGGCAATGAACTGATTCAATTGTTTTGTTCTGCACGCTTCATGGTTCATTCAATTTCAAGGCTGCCCATCTCAAGGTTGTCTTATTATTAAGATGGTGGGGTCGATATGAATGTGCAGCCTAACAAAAACGATAGAAGGGCGAAGGGGCAATAGGCACGCTTGGACTTGACAATAATGCATTAAGAGAATACGAGGAAGTAAACACTTCGATCTTTTAGTCTATGCTGCTTTTCCGGCTGTACAGTAAGGGACTTGTGAGATACAGTTTTCTCCTCATGATTACAACCTATTACAAAACTTTAATTTTTAGCTGCTATTCTCAGTAGTCGAAATTAAACGTACTGTTATACGCTTCTTTGAACAATATATAGATCGTTATCTTGTCGACGTTGAACATCTGAATATAGTTCGATTCGGCTTAACATCTCTCAGGGCTCTGCCACGAGACACGAAAAAACGTAT
>CALNXK010000011.1:3677500-3720000 GCA_942486035.1 Porites lobata | reverse complement strand
CTGCCAACTTGCATAAGTGTTAAAACTACTTAGGGGGCGGGGGCGGATAGGAGGAAGCGAGAAAAATAGAGGGACTGTAATAACATCACTGCAGCTCGCGTTCAGGAGGCGTGACAGGAATTTCACGCCTTTTACCATTCAGTAATTAAGAAACTCCGCTGGTGATGAAAAACATGCCAGACACATTTAGCATCGATTACGCGTGTTTACAAATATCTCTTTTCCAAGCCATGATTTTATAATGTTTCTGGGCCATTCCTCGAAATAAAATCCGCAAACATGCACAAGAAAACATTTTCCTAATCAAAATGCCAAAAATCCTTCGTGTGTTAGCGCAAGATGTGCCTTATGGTATGAAAGCGTACGTTTTATCGAAAAGTCGACTTGTCAACGACTCGTCAATTTAGGCAACTTAAACTAACCCCGTTGTCAACGCAAATTAGCATCTATTGTCTAATGACCAATCAAATGCCTGCGTTGCTGGTACAACGCGCTCCGTGAACACGAGCTGTGGTGATGTTATTACAGTCCCTCTATTTTTCTCGCCCCGCCACCTCCCCCCTCACCTCCCAAATCTATAATCCCCGACGCCAGCCCCCTCGGTACATTTGAAAATCAAGATACCCGTGACGGTAAGACGTGGTATATCTAAACGATCTCACGAAAAAATAGGGGACTGCGAACAGTCTATTGAATGTATGAATGTATTTTATTGTTGTGTTTACAATGAAATACAATAACTATACCGGCTATTCAATACAACAACATAAAATAAATTAAAATACAAAATGCAAGTATGTTAATTAATAAGGTGAGCGATGATGCATGTCAGTGAAATGGTCATGATGTATTAATCTCAATAGGTGGGATCTTTTTTATAGAACGCTTTGTATGCTGCATGACGAAGCAAAAGCTGAGCATTCAGTGACCTTGTAGCAGTGATTTCCGCCGCTTTGCACGAGACTTTTGTTCGTAGTAAATACGCTAACAGTGTTTCTCAGTTTTTGTTATGTTTATAAAGATTTTGTTCGACAACTGAAGGCGTTTCCGCCGTCCTCCTCTCATTTTTGTGCCTGTGAAATGTCCCCGGGGTGGGGGCATTTGATCACCTGAATGGACCCTAGTGTGGGGCATTTGAACGCTAACAGTGTTTCTCAGTTTTTGTTATGTTTATAGCGGGGCTCCCGCGCGCGCGTGGGACAGAGCCCCATACTCATGGAATATGGTCAACCAGAGGTTCCAAGAATGTCCGTTTATAATGCTGAACTAAAATAACAACATATCCACCTCATAAAACACAAAAGAAACGGTCCTGACTTACAGTTGTAAAAGAGTAACCTGCAAGTTCAAAATGTGAAATTAAGTAGCCAACATTTAGACGGAAACAAAAATAGCTCAGTCACATAAAGGCATTACTTAATCAAGTGTGGAGAAAAAGACATTGTTTTGTCTATCTGGGCGCTTCGTATCTAAGCTAACGCAAAAACAATCGTTACCAAGTGACAAAGCAAAATGCGTCTGCGAGTGCATTTTACATGTAAGTTCACTTTGTTTATAATTTAGTTCTCTGCCGTCAGTCTGCGAAAAATGAAAACACCCTAGACAATTCCGTGTCTTACTTAACTTAATTTATATTAGCTAACAATTTCTAAAAACGAATAAAATTAGGGACCAAGAATTGTTTTATCAAGTGACGTTTTTTCGGCGTTGCTTGTTTAAAAATAAAACTGAGCGCTCAACTATGCACAAAGCATGATATTGCGACATGGGTAAAAAATACCTCGAAATGAAACACTCAGACTGAGTCTGTAAAAAAATGTCCACAAAGTCTCTTCTTAAATAACCAGATATATAAATAACCGATGCCATCTTTCCCCACTTGCACCCAATGGCTGAATTGCGGAGGAAACAGAGAGGTGAGATCGGACGTCAGCATGTAAAGGCACACTCTTGCAGCCACTTTAGTCCATGTTATGATCACACCTCGCCCACCCAGACCGATGACGGCACAAGTCAGATACACCATGACATCGGGGCCTACGACCCCTACTCTTTTCGAACAATGTCACGGTTTCTTTCGCCACTGACTTATTTACAGCTTGTCACTTAGGAATAGAGCATGGCAGCAATAGTAAAAAGAATAGCTATTAACTAATCTAGATCACCATGTTTCCGCAGGGCGGAAACGAGACGGCCTGTATAAGCATCACGTTTCCTTCGAGTTTACAAAATACGGAAACACGTCAGTTTCGTCTTGAACTCTTTACGTTACTCAGCGTGTACAAGTACGCAGTTTTCGTAAAGGCAGTGTTTGCGTTTCCGTTAAAACGCGAAAAGTTCTTCATAGTCACTCTTTACGCTTCCCGTTGACTTGCTTAAAGTTTCCTAAAGGCATTATTGACTATTTGGTTCAAACGCGCTAAATAAGGTAACAGCCTAACTTTATCTACTTAAGACAAGTGTAAATGAAACTCGTTAGATAGATTAAGATTCACTTTTACGGTAAACGACAAACGTGAGATTTAAGTTTAGAGTTTCTCAGAATAGAAAACAGGCAGAGAAAAACTGTGCAGAACAATTCTTACGGATAACACTGGCGTGAAATTACTTATTTTTGAGTAGAAGTAATAAACGGTACACGACAATCAAGGGAAAAACTTGGTCACGTGGTACAAATTCACGAGAGCCGTTTGGCGTAAACGTGAATCTTAATCTCTCTAATATTTCAAACAAAGACACTGAGTATATTTCGCAAAAGCTACAATTGTGCGTGCGAGTTTGCATTGCCCAGCCACCCCCGGCCCATAATAAACGGAAGTTTTCAATCTTTTCCATCATAATGGACGAATTGTTACCATCAATAACTTGCCGACGACATTTGTTGAAGCGTGCGTTTTGAGAAATCTACAAATGACACAGAACAAAGCCGGATATTCGGGTATATTTGAGCTGAATATTTTAGTATACTTCACCTGAGGTGTGCGCCTTGAATGCCTCAGTATTCTAGGGAGTCATGATCACGTATTCTAGGCTCGGACATTTCCGAATATTCTCATTTTCACGCAGTCTCGCTCTAGTTTTAGGCACCCGTGAAGGTCAATGGCGTCAGTTAAAACGTTTACTTTATCCTCTGTACCTCGTTATAAGATGAGCCTGAGCCTTTTTGTGCCTTTCGTAATGTGCTTTATCTAAATAATTATAATAACCTTGCGAGCCGTTCTCGTCTTCCCTTTTTTGCGTGCAAGAATGTGTATGCTTAGCCCGCGAATTTACTTATGCCACATTAGGAATGTAAAATATTTGGGGTGTGTTCGAGCAACTCGCTCGCTACACGACGAGGTACCAGGAATTTGATTTACATCTTGCCTTTGCCTTCTTCTTAATCTTCCGTAACTCATCCACTTTTCACTAACTCACTTCTCCTACTTCTCCTACTTACTAGTTCAAGTAGCGGTTTTAATAACCAAAGCTGGACATGTTTGGGTTAGCTGACCGAAAGAGTTTCTGTTGTATATCTTATCGCTAACATTGCAACGGGTTTGCTATTGTTAAGCATAGATTAGCCTACGCACAGCCGCAACTGATAAGTACCAAAGAACGAAGGTCAGCTCCAACACCACAAACACGACCACCTGTTAAAAACTAACATCTGACAATGCCAAGCGAATAACATTCCTAATAATTATGGTAACGAGTAAATTCACGAGCTAAGCACGACTTCAAGTACAAGTAAAAGCAAAAGATCAAAAAAAGGAAATCAGTACGTGGACAAAAACAAGACTTAATGAAACAAAAACTAAACTTAAAAGATAAGATAAATCCGTATTTAAACTAACTTTCAAAATACTTCACAACACACGATTTAGCCGATATAAATAAGGACATAGAAATTTTCACGCAGAGTATCGCCCTAGTTTTAGGCATCCATGAACGTCAATAGCGTTTGTTAAAACGTTTACTTACCCTCTGTACTTCGTTATAGGATGAGACTGGGCCTTTTTGTGCCTTTCGATTCGTAATGCGCTTTACCTAAATAATATCGCCTCCATATCCTTGTGAGGCGTTTTCGTCTTCCCTTTTTTGCGTGCAAGAATGTGTAGCAAGATTTAGCCAATATAAATAAGGACCTAGAAATACGTCCAGTCTTTTCGATTAATGATTTGTAACGATTAGTTAATGACTCGTAGTAAGTACATATTTGTTTGCTTTGGTCAGCTTAAAACACGCGTCGCTAGCCAACCTCGTACTTAGAGGCTGCGATCGTTTTGGTCAGCGACAGGGACATACGCAGTCCCATTACTTAGCTGAAAGTTTTCAGTCAACTCTCGTTACAAAAGAGGCTCCACGAAAAAAATCCAAATCAGCTGGTTAAATGATTTACGCTTCTGTTTACTACAATGCCTTTTTAATCCAAAGAATCTATTCGCAGAGTGGATTCAGAAATGGATCAAATCTCAGCCGGTCTTTCTTTGAGAGTATCAGATTCCGCAAACTTAAATCTATAAAATGATTCTCTTATTTCATTTAAGTAAATGGAAAATCGTCTTCGAAATCCTCTGAATCCATTCGGCGTGTGGATTTAATAGACTACATATGAATTGGGAAACTCGGATTTGAAACCCCTATTGTTTTTGACTTGGGTAAGAGATTATAATTAGAGGAAATGCTTCCTGTAAAATATTAGCGTCAGGGTGCAAAAGCCTACTACCACCCTATTAGGATTGCCCCTTTTGGAAAAATCAGAATCCGTCGTGTTTATGAAACCACGTTTGCAAACGCCAATTTCAGCCATAAGTGGACTTCAAGCATAGCAAGACACGACTTAGACATTGGCAACTTGGAAAATAAAACAGTCAATAGAAATCAATGATAGAAAGTTTTTGAATTTTATAAAGAGGTTCCAAAAATGTCCGTTTATAATGCTGAACTAAAATAAGAACATATCCACCTCATAAAACACGAAAGAAAAGGTCCTCTTAAAGTTGTAAAAGATGTAATCTGCAGGTTCAAAATGCGTAATTAAGCAGCCAACATTTAGACGGAAACAAAAATAGCTCAGACACACGAAGGCATTACTTAATCAAGTGTGGAGAAGGAGACATTATTTGGTCTCTCTGGGCGCTTCGTATCTAAGCTAACGCAAAAAGAATCGTTACCAAGTGAAAAAACAAAATGCGGCTCCAAGTGCATTTTACATTTAAGTTTACTTCGTTCATAAATTTAGTTCTCTGCTGTTAGTCTGTGAATAAAACACCTCAGACAATTCCGTGTCTTACTTAACTTAATTTATATTAGCTAACAATTTCTAGATACTAATAAAATTAGGGAGCAAGAATTGTTTTATCAAGCACCGTGTTTTCGGAGTTGCTTCTTTAAAGATATAAATGAGCGCTCAAGTATGCGCAAAGCATGATATTGCGACATGGGTAAAAAACACCTGGAAATGAAGTACTTGGAGTGAGTTTGTAAAAAAATGTCCACAAAGTCTCTTCGTAAATAAACGGATAAATAAATGAACGGTGCCAACTTTTCTCACTTGCAGCCAATGGCTGAATTGCGGAGGAAACAGAGAGGTGAGATCGGACGTCAGCATGTAAAGGCACACTCTTGCAGCAACTTCAGTCCATGTTTTGATCACGCCTTGCCCACCCAGACCGATGACGGCACAAGTCAGATACACCATGACATCGGGGCCTACGTCCCCTACTCTTCGAACAATGTCACGGGTTCTTTCACCACTGACTTATTTAGAGCTTATCACTTAGGAATAGAGCATGGAAGCAATAGTAAAAAGAATAGCTGTTAACTAATCTAGATCACCATGTTTCCGCAGGGCGGAAACGAGACGGCCTGTATAAGCATCACGTTTCCTTCGCGTTTACAAAATATGGAAACACGTTATTTCGTCTTGTGCTCTTTACGTTACTCAGCGTGTAAGAGTACGCAGTTTTCGTAAAGGCAGTGTTTGCGTTTCCGTTAAAACGCGAAAAGTTCCTCTTAGTCACTCTTTACGCTTCCCGTTGACTTGCTTAAAGTTTCCTAAAGGCATTATTGACTATTTGGTTCAAACGCGCTAAATAAGGTAACATCCTAACTTTATCTACTAAGACAAGTTTTAATGAAACTCGTTAGAGAGATTAAGATTCACGTTTACGGCAAACGACAAACGTCAGATTTAAGTTTAGAGTTTCTCAGAATAGAAAAAAGGCAGAGAAAAACTGTGCAGAACAATTCTTACGGATAACACTGGCGTGAAACTACTTATTTTTTTAATAGAAGTAATAAACAGTACACGACAATCAAGGGAAAAACTTGGTCACGTGGTACAAATTCACGAGAGCCGTTTGGCGTAAACGTGAATCTTAATCTCTCTAATATTTCAAACAAAGACACTGAGTATATTTCGCAAAAGCTACAAGTGTGCGTGCGAGTTTGCATTGCCCAGCCACCCCCGGCCCATAATAAACGGAAGTTTTCAATCTTTTCCATCATAATGGACGAATTGTTACCATCAATAACTTGCCGACGACATTTGTTGAAGCGTGCGTTTTGAGAAATCTACAAATGACACAGAACAAAGCCGGATATTCGGGTATATTCGAGCTGAATATTTTAGTATACTTCACCTGAGGTGTGCGCCTTGAATGCCTCAGTATTCTAGGGAGTCATGCATGATCACGTATTCTAGGCTCGGACATTTCCGAATATTCTCATTTTCACGCAGTGTCTCGCCCTAGTTTTAGGCACCCATGAAGGTCAATGGCGTCAGTTAAAACGTTTACTTACCCTCTGTGCTTCGTTATACGATGAGCCTGAGCCTTTTTGTGCCTTTCGTAATGTGCTTTATCTAAATAATAACCTTGCGAACCGTTCTCGTCGTCCCTTTTTTGCGTGCAAGAATGTGTAGCAAGATTTAGCCAAAATAAATAAGGACCTAGAAATACGTCCAGTCTTTTCGATTAATGATTTGTAACGATTAGTTAATGACTCGTAGTAAGTACATATTTGTTGCTTTGGTCAGCTAAAAGAACACGCGTTGGTAGCCAACCTCGTACTTAGAGGCTGCGATCGTTTTGGTCAGCGCCAGGGACATACGCAGTCGCATTACTTAGCTGAAAGTTTTCAGTCAACTCTCGTTAGAAAAAAGGCTCCAGGAAAAAAATCCAAATCAGTGGGTAAAACGATTTACGCTTCTGTTTACTACAATACCTTTTGAATCTGAAGAATCCATGCATTCGCAGAGTAGTTTCAGTCAGGATCGATCAAATCTCAGCGTGTTTCTTTGAGAGAATCAGATTCCGCAAACTTGAATCTAGAAACTAATTATCTTATTTCATTTAAGTAAATAGAAAAATCGTCTTCAAAATCCTGTGAACCAACTCGGTGTGCATTCAATGGATTAAATATGAATTGGGAAACTCGGATTTGAAACCCCTATTGTTTTTGATTTGGGTAAGGGATTAATTAGAGGACATGCTTCCTGCAAAATATTTGCGTCAGGGCACAAAAGCTTTACCGTGCTATTAGGAGCGCCTCTTTAAAAATCCGTTATTGTAAGGTCTTGTTTATGAAACAACGTTAGGAAACGCCAATTTCAACCATAAGTGGCCTCCTGTACGGAATTCGCTTATTCAGTACTGGAGGATTAGCTCATGTACCTATCTTCCGGCTAAAAAGAGCGTGTAAGCATCGAAGTTCTTGTGAAAGTTATACATGCAAAAACAACAAGCAAAAACGTTAAATCAAAGTCAATGCTAAAGTCAAAGTGACTCGCAGTCAGACGGAGATAGAGTTGCATGTACTGTTACTGGGACATTTCGCGATGTTTCGTGGTAGTTGTAGTTCTAGGAACCAATATTACAAGCGTGTTTAAATGCTAGCGTCCTAGGTTTTGACACTCAGTGGAGAATGTTGAATAAACGTCTTCTATACTTACTCCACGTGTGAAAACTTTGAAAACGTTACAGCAACAACGAGAGCCCTTTTGTCGCTTCCACAGGTGCGCTTCAGGTAGATGTTAAGTTTGCGAGCCGTTCACGTCCTAACGTGTAGAAAACCATCCAAACAAGAACCCCATAAATGGGGGTATATTGGTCTGCCCGCTTGCGTGACAATTTGCTTCCCTGACATGACATGACAGGAAAGCAGAGCTATCGGTCCAGACCATATCATATTTTTAAAGACGAATAAAAAAGGGAATGAAAGAAAGTATTCTAAGCTGATCATGTAGTTAAAGTATTCCAACTGGACTGATTCGATCGTGACCGGGCGAGTATATTTATAATAGTAAAGATGCCGCGGATTGGAGTCACGATTCACGCACGTAGGTAAACTACAAGTGGCATTTTAACCCTTGAAACCGCGGGGCCCGCTGGGGCCCGTTGACCATTTCAGATACTTAAACAACAAAACTAATAGATTATGCTAAAAGTGGAGGTCAGAGGTTGTTGAACACAGAGGAGATATAGACTGAAAAGCAGAAACAATAGCTCTTAATTAACTAAACAAAGGGATTATGCGCATGAAGAATTACGAAGAATAACATCAATAGAAAACAAACATACATTACATTGTTTTAAGAACCGCGGCTTGCTACATCTGTCTACTCAAACTTTTCCAAAAAAATATAATCGTAAATCACTTGTTAAACGGCGAAAATCGAAGAAAATTTAAGAGACTACCCGCACAAAGGTGCAAGAATCAGTCCATCGTCTGCGATGACGTGATTGGACAAAATTGGTCACGTGGACCGTGTTCAACACCGCCTGGGTCAGATGCAAATGAGGCGTTTTTGATTTTTTCCCCATGATGCCCTTCGGACCGTGTCCAACACCGCCCAGGTCGAGACTGATACTTTCTGTCGATTACTTTTTCGGTCCTCCAACTTTTGTGACATAAAACTGAAGAGAAATATCATGAATGCATGCTTCACGCTTGATTGGCTTTCTGCTAGAACGTGAGTTCAATCACGTCAAAAGAGAAAAATGTAAAAAAAAATATATTAATAAAAACACTTCTTGTCCTCTTCCAAAGGACTTGAAGGATGAAATTGTTTGCTAAGACCGGAGAACGGAAGCTGAAGTTCGTATTCGTGCTTGCATTATTTTTTTGGATTTGATTATATCACCGGCAAATCTTTGATACGGCAACGCCGAACATCAGTAATTATTCACGTTGAATGTATAAGGTTCCGGATTCAGTCCACTCCGTTTCGTAGCCTTAACAATGAAGCTTAAGAGTAATTTACTGTTTGGTGTTCCTATTTAACTTTTTGTTTTTGTATTTGTTTATTATCGATACAGCATATCATAGACCTCGAGTGCGATCCTTTTATAGTAAGATACATGCATTTGTTTTCATCAACACATAAAACTTTCAGTTGAACTTTTTCATGCAGCATCTGAGTTGTTTATTTCCATACTGCAGTAGCCTGCGTGGCAGGCGTTCGAAAGGGAAGGGAAGGGAATTAGGGCGCGAGACCACGTTCGAGGGAGGAGGGAGGAGGGGAACGCCTGCAAGGAAGCCTTTGTTTTCGCCATCCCGCCTACTAATTAAAAAAATGACAAAGATAACCCAACTGTGAATGACTAGCTGTCAAATAAGTCTGGCCGCGATGCACGTATTCTAGCTAGTTGCATTTCTCGCACTGTTTTTCTTTTGTTTTCCTAAACCAAGAAATCTAAAGTAAAGGTACTATAAAAAAAATTCAAGTGCTGTCGTCCATTGAAGGAATCTTCCTTAAACGTTGCAACAACGCGTGCCGAGTTACATAACATCCAGCATAAATCTGCTCAAGTTGTCACTGAAGGAAGGGGGCTGGAAAACCATTTAATAAGAAATGTTGCGGCTCTTCGCAACTTGCATACAATGTTTGTGCGAGAAAAATTAAAAACACTTTGCTGACTCTAGAATTGGATCCAGCAGAGCATACAAAAGAGCGATGGTTGCGGGGAAAGAATTGCTGAACTTCGAAGATCTACAAGAAAGCTGCAATCACTTATTTAAGTAAGTTCCTGGCGGCTTTATAACGTCTATAACCAGCATGAAGTCCTCCAATCAAAAACTAGCCTGCTGCCCCGCTTGGCTCATAAAGCGCCTGTCATGCAGGCTAATCAAAAACCGCTAAGGATGATATATCGCTTCGTCTTCAATGATCTGGTCGTTGATAAAGCGTAGCCTGAGCGGTAGGCATTTGAGGTCAAACAGCAAATAACAGGCACGAAGACCGCATGATTTTTGCTCTCTTTCTTCTAGTGAGTAAAAACAAGCCGTTGGGAGATTAGACTTCTTTAAACCAGCTGTCAGTAAAACTCATCTAGCTGACAGCTCTTTTCCTTTGAACGGTACTTTTAACTGCTTTCTTCTATTCTCCTTTGAAGCTGAAATTGATGTCTCCAGTTCAAATTCTAACGATGAATTCCCTACAAAAATCTCATCACGCTTCACTAACAACATATAATGATTGCTGAAAGATCGATTAAGTTACTCAGTAGCGTGATGTTGATTTCAACCAAACAGATAAAGTTATTAAGGCTGTGATTGACTTGTTTTGAAGACTAACCAATCAGGATTTTAACATTCGCCTGGTCGATGTTAAAAACGAGAAAAACAATGGTCTCCTGGCAGGCGTTTTCTTCCCTCCCTCCTCGCCGGCCCCCTCGCGTTTCTCTCGCGCCTAAAACTCCCTTTCTCATCCCTTTAAAACGCCTGCCACGCAGGCTAATACTGCAGCTCACAGCAAAATGCTCAGACTATTGGAATCATAGTTTGCTCATCATTTCTGCTCACAGATGGTTCATACAGTTTGCTCATTTCATTAAAAGTCTTGCATGTCTCTTTGAGTTCACGGACCTGTCCGTTCAAACACGCTCACGATCATCTTTCAGTGTGGACCTACCGTGAACGGTGTATGGACGTGTATGCGGAGTGACCATTGCCGAAGGGTCTGAATGGGGGGGTCCATTTGTCGGTTGTCGGTTAAAATTCAGTTACTTTGTCGGTAGTCGGTTAAAATTTTCGATCTTTGTCGGTAGTCGGTTAAACTTCTTGATTTTTGCTGGTTGTCCGAAAATCTCAGTTAATAAGTTGTTAATTATTAATATTTTTTATGTATTTCACCAAGTTTCAAGACTTTGATCCCAAGGGAAAGAGTAAAACTTGTAAGAATGCATCATTTGATTGCCACTTAAACTTCAATAACTCTTGTTTGTTTATGCAACATGATCGTCAGGTGCCGATCGGCTCCTGTGGTCGTTTATTTCACCATTGTTTGCCAAATGAATATCATGCGTACTGATAAGATCACCAAACGTTTTACTGTAAATGCGAACTTGGTTTCCCTGTCGATTACACGGCACAGTAAAAAGTAATTAATTAATTAATGGACACCAGCCTTTTGGATACTTAAATTATCAGCTTAGTGGAAAACTGCAAGGGGTGACGGGCTGCACATCTATCCTTTGCCATAAGTTTCCTTCCTCAAAGAAATAACACTTTAACCCTCCGACATACAAGGGGTGGGGGGTGGATGCCACCCCCTTTAGGTTTTCTGGGATTTTTCCAAGAGGATAAAACATCAGCACCTGAGGTTTCCAGTAGATGTTCGTTTATCCCTCGCACGCATTTTGAGAAAAGTTCAGTGATGATCAGTTTCTATGGTTACCAGGTATGACGTAATAAGTAGCAGGTTGTCAAGCCATTTTGAGTGAAAATATATGTTTTTTTTCAACTCTTTTCAACAATAAAAGAAAAATCTTGTAGCTAAAATCATGCAAAGTGCTTATTTATGTGTTATTATTCATGTCAAGCAATAAACATTTCTCTTTGTTTTAACCTGTTTTGTAATTCTTTGTAATATCCAAGATGGCGGCAAAGATGGCGACCATTGTTGGTGACGTAACAGGCCTCCAGCAGTGCCACCATTCATAAATTATACCTCATCTTGTTAAGAAGATCAAAGGCTTTTCAGTGAAGGCAAAATCGCTTCAAAATACTGCAACATATCAAAAACTCTGGGAAGGGGTTCCATCTACCATCCTCTTGTACCATGGTGGGGGGTATGATTTTGCGTGTACGTCTGAGGGTTAAGTTGGCAAGGTAGTGGTTGGTTTTGTATGAGATTACACTTTTACATTAAAGTTTCTTTTATAATAGACACTAAGGGCTTGTATTGTGTCACGAAAGGCAATATTTCTTTTTCTTCCTTGTTGTTTTGTTTCAGGAGCGCTGCTTTCCTCCTGTGAGTTTTACTTCTAATAGCAATTTTTATTTCAAAATTATGTGGCAAGCCTCGTTCCATCAACCGCTTTTTGAAATCTGAAATACTTCCTCAGAGGAGTTTGTTCGTAGGATACTCAAGGCCAAATCCATCAGTCAAATCCATTTTAACATTCGGTGGGTGGTAAGAGGTGAAAATGTATATACGTCTTTACTTCAATGATAGCTTTTTCTCATTTTTCGTTGAATGTTGTGCCTTGGTATACAACGGGGTATAAAAGATTGTCTCAGTGTCACATATTTCGGGCGTAAATTTCATAGCCAGTAGAGAAGTAGGGTGAAGTAAGTTTACTTGTTCCGTGAATTTGAAGAAATCTACCATGTCTGGTTTACTTATGTCCCACAGGGAAAAAATATCATCTATGTAGCATTTTCAAGCAGTTGGTTTAAAGACGGTTTTGCTTAAACTTTGTGTTTCAATATATGTGGCTATGAAAATGTTGGAAAGGAAACTGCTCTATGTGCTCATCGCGGTACTGTGGTTTCTTACTGATAGTGTTTTCCATTAAACTGGAAAGAATTTTCTTTCAGGATTAATCTAAACATTTCTCGGACCGAATCAAGAAATGTTCAGTTTTTTCAGCTTTGTCTTTTCAATAAAATATATAAAGTCGGTAGCATCTTTAAGGACTGTGGCTTCTGTGATTATGATATTGGTTGTAGTAATGTAGCCGTATCAACAAAAGAGTAAGTTCTTTCTGTTAGACCATCTGATGAGTCAAAAGGGGGGAATTTCATATATCCCATGATGCTTCGCAGCAAATTTGTCTCTTCTCTCCGCGGTGGAAAGAGCGTTCGAGGGTTTCGAGGGAGATTTTCAACGACCTGAATTTCAAGATGCAGCTCAGCCAAGGTAAGTTTTAATGAGCCCTGTTAATCTTTGGTATCTTATTAATAATGTAAAATGGTCCCATGGTCATTTCACGCATTATTGCTCTCGTTTACGACCCCGTTAAGCCATGCTGTTTTAACTCGCAAGTGAATATTTATTTAGATGACTTTCAGTTATCGAGAACTGTCTTTATTCTAACAAGGTTTTGCCCTAATAAATTATTTAAATCGGCGGACAAGGGGTGCTTGATACTAGTTCCACGCTCCGACCTCTTTCGACCTCGCGATTTTTATCGTTTTGAAATATCGCATTTTCTGCCCTTTCTCTACTAAGATGCAAGACGAAGGTTTCAATGTCTTTATGCGAAGTCCCGCGAAGATGGGACTTTTTCTCTTGAATTCGCCCTCTTTTCGTTGATTAAAACACAAATATTATCTCTTGAGGGTATGATGAATGTTTAAATTCAATGGTTTATAGTTATTGAAGCTTTTTTGTCTCATTATTTTAGGTAAATTGGTTTCTCATGGTGGCTTCCGGTCGCAACCGCGCGTGGGGAACTTGAAATGTACAGGGCAGCAAATGTCATGGAATAGCACGCCGTAGGACCTCAACCGGCGTATAAAACCTTTTAAGACATTTTGATAATTCTTTTAGGATACATTGTAGTGAAGAAGTGGGTGTTTTTGTAAATGTATTGTGCCATTTCTTAATAAAGCTTTTTTCTGTTTATGTTTGACAATGATGCTTAGCTCGTGTTGTGTTACGAAAAAGATGGAGATGTCTTTGTTATTTTTATTGTTTGTTGGAGCTATTTCCCTCCTTTGAATTGTATCTCCGATAGACGTCACTTTGCTCTTTAACGGTCTCGGTATTTTCGACTACATAAGCCGAGCTTGTTGAAGTAAAAGCGTGTGCAGTCACTGTACGGTTGATGTACTGCATCGATGAATTATTGAACTGACAATATGAACACCCCGATCACAAACAAGCAACGAAGAGAAATCTCACACCTAGAATATGTATTTATTTCAAGGCAAGTCGTGGAAATCGCCTGTTAATTCATGGAGAGCTTTGTCAACGCACGTTAAAACAGGACGTACTGAAGCAAAGACCTTCCTTCTAAGAACGTTTGTGTGGACTGCGTTGCTATCGTAAGTCTAGTTAAATCATAATCGGCGGGCAAAACACTCTCTTTGACTTAACAAGAGATATATTTGGAATAGTAAAACGAAAATCGTAAATAGATCGACACAGCAAAGGTACAGAAAGTTTTATCGGCAGAACAAGTCGCTTTCCACTGCTGTTCAACTGTCACGTCCTTGTTGAACTGATAGCATCACGTGCGTTCGGAAGCTTAATAATATAGTATGAAGCGATGCATCATGGGATATATGACATTCCCCCCTTTGATGAGTCATAAATTTAAAGAGGTTACTTCCTAACGGCTGGAAAAAAATTCAAAATGCTCTTTTTTTCTGAAACAAATATTGATAATGTCAGCCCATGTCGGTAGTCGGGGGGACGGAAACCTGACCCGTCCGCCATTTTGTCTTTTTCATGCACAGACGAGGAGGCCTCCATTTTTTCATTGGGTCTTGCCCGAAGGGCGGCCCAATAAAAATAAAAAACTAAGGCATTCATCGGCCTTTTAAAAGACTAAACAACCTGTAAAACCGGAGAAATAAAACTTGTAGAACATGACAAACATTTCAAAGCAGGTCAGAACTAGGTGAGTCTAGACTAGTATACGCTCAGTCTTTGAACAAGATACAGATATTTATCTAGCTGACGTTGAACATTTGAATACAGTTCGGTGAAATATCTCTCAGGGCTCTGCCATGAAACACGAACAAACTTAAAGATGTATCTCCAACAATAATAAAAAAGAACTATCATAGCTAAAATGTTCCTGCTTTCGTACTACTGAACTTCACGGCGCTTCTTTTAGGAAAATCAGAATCCGGATACTTGAAGCTAAAAACCGATTCCTTTTCATTTACATGAATCCAAGAAAAAGATTGGAAGAGCTTAAAATCCGGGCTTTAAATTCAGCGGAATAAATCTTTAGTGTTGGGTTGACAGTTGGGTGGGAAGGGCGCCGGTATTAGAAAGCGTGTTCCAGCAAATATTTGCACAGGCACGAAACCCCTGCAGTCCTATTAGAATTGCTTTAATAAAAGGCAGTATTCGTTAGCCTTATCTCTGAGAGACAGCGCTGGCAAACGCCAACAGCCACAGGTGAACCACAAGCATGATATCGCGAATTTCATGGCCAATCATGGAAGGTCATCTCACAGTATGGGTACACAATCCATGTACAAAAGCGAATCCACCCAAAATAGAAAGGTCTAATTAACCTTTTAAGGGAGTAATCTGTAGGCACAGATGTGAAGCTAACCACTGAGCTCCTTAAGCGGGAACCAAAATATCCTGCATAAACGAGTTACTAAGTCAGGCGCGAATCCAGAGGAGACATTTGTCTTTGCGCGCTTCGTGCTCGGCTTAATAACGCCAGTTATGTACAATGTACTAGGACAGCACAAACTAAAACAATAAAATTTAAGAGAAAACAAGGCGTCTAAAAGTACGTGTATTCAGATACATTTTGGAATATTTTTTTGTGCTGTTCTCTGCAAAAAGATAAAAGTAAGGACTTTTTCGAAAACGTGAAAAGACCAGACAAAATTACGGTTATTTTCTTAGTATATATTATTCTCTGTCCTTCTCTGTAAACTTGAAAAACCGACTTCCCTTGTGCTCTTGTGCAAATAAAACTCCTAAGATAATTCACTCGGTCTTAGGACATATCAAACAAAGCGTTGAAAGTGAATTTCTTATGATTAATAAACTTAGAGAGAGAGAATTGTAGCATCAATTCACGCTTTTCGGTCTTTTCTCGACGGTTTTGCTCAAGTATTCTTATTCAAAGTTTTTATACTCTGCAAACACGAGCCCTCAAGGATTCAATTCGGAGCGAAATACTTATAGTAAGCTTGAAACAACCTTCACAGATACTCTTCTTAGTAGCTTAGAACTCAGCATTAGATTTTAAGAAATGCCAGTTTCCTTAATAAACTTAGTTCTTCTAAACTCTTAGCAAACAAATGCGGAACACGCACGGCCGTAGGGTAAACAGAAAAATTTCCTAAGAAAGCTATACATTAACAACACGCGAATACGGTAAAATTAGAGTCAATGTCGAATTTTCAAGGCAAATCACATGCATTCAGTCCGTGATAGAGTTGTTTACCGCTACTTATCACTGAGTTGTTGATGATTGACGAATTAGCATAGGATCGTACAACCAACATTAATGACATGTACGTACATGTTATCGTCCTAACCATGGCGTAAAAAGACCGTCTTTTACTTACCCAAAACGCCCCAGTAACAAAGGCAGTCTTTTTGTGTGGCTTTCTTTCAAGTACGATAACGCAAATTTGATTGCCAATCTTGGAAGGGCATCTCACAGTATGGGTACACATGTGCAAAAGCGAATCCACCCAAAATAGAAAGGTCTAATTAACCTTTTAAGGGAGTAATCTGCAGGCACAGATGTGAAATTAACCTCTGAGCTTCTTAAGCGGGAACCAAAATATCCTGAATAAGTCAGGCGCGAATCCGGAGGAGCCATTTTCTCTGGCGCTTCGCACTCGGCTTAATTAGTAACGCCAGTTATGTATAATGTACTAGGATAGCACAAAAACAATAAAATTTAAGAGAAAATAGGGCGTCTAAAAGTACGTGTATTTTACATTTTAGCATTTCTTTGCTGCTCTCTGCAAAACGACAAAAGTAAAGATTTTTTCGAAAAAGTGAAGAGACCAGACAACGGTTATTTTCTTAGTGTTATTCTCTTTCTTTCTCTGTAAACTTGAAAAACTTCCCTTGTGTCCTTGTGCAAATAAAACTTCCAAGACATTTCACTGTCTTAAGACATATCAAGCAGAGCGTTGCAACAATTTCTTATGATTAATAAACTTAGAGCTGAGAGAGAATTATTGCATCCATTCATGCTTTTCTGTTCGCTTTTCTCGGTACGTTTTGCTGAAGTATTTATTCAAAGTCTTTACACTCTGCATAAACGAGTCCTCGAGGATTCAATTCCGTGCGAAATACTTAAAGTAAGTTCGAAACAAAACGGACATCTCTCTAAGACTGACACTTAGTGCCGGTCCGAAAGGTGTCCATCTTAGGTGTCCTTTGTTTTTGTTCGTCTAGATCTGCACTGAAGTAATTGGAGTTTCAGTTTGACTTTACACAGTCGACTCTCTCTTAACAGTCACCTTTACAAGACGGAAACCTCTGTAAAACGGACACCTAGAGTTGGTCCCTGCCTTTCTTTACTCCCTTTGTTTGACTCTCTATAAGACGGACGTCTCTCTAAAACGGACACCTAGAGTTGGTCCCTGCCTTTCTTTACCCAATTTATTTGACTCTCAATAAGATGGACATCTCTGTAAAACAGACACCTAGAGTTGGTCCCTGCCTTTCTTTATTTGACTCTCAATAAGATGGATATCTCTCTAAGGCGGACACTTGGTGCCAGTCCGAAATGTGTCCATCTTAGAGAGAATTCACACTATCATTGTTAATTTTTGTTCGTCCGCCAATAATTGGAGCTTCAGTTTGACTTAAGAGCGTGTCTCCGTAAAAACCGACCAGTGATTTCGGATCAAAAAATTAATTACCCTTATATTCTGGGATATTAAAGCCTTCACCTTAGTAGTTACAAAAATACATTTCGTTTGACCGAAAGTGATAAATATATTTTTTTACGAATTTTTGAATTTCCGGACGATTAGCGCTGGCGTCATAGCCTTTCAAACTGCAAAAATCGCTAATATTGACCGCGCTCTAGAAAACGAACAACTCGCTCAAAAAGCATGATTTTCTTTTCCGTATACAGATACACCACTGTAGATTTCCTAGCCATATCACAGTTTCGAAGTATTTGTTTATTTCAACGGCAATGATTTTTTCCCCAGCACGTGTTTTCGGCTTTCCATCAAAACACGAAAGTAGCTCAACTTTGAGGGTAATTTTAAAAAGTGTGGCACCTGTCTGAACTTCGCTATCTGTATGAATACAATCTAGGAATGATAGAAAAACACAAAAAGGAATAACATTTTTGTGCTCTCCACGTTTTCAGAAGAGACCGCCGTTTGAATTTCCAGAAATTTCGTAAACTTGATAATTAACGAACACTCGCCTTGTCGATCTGCTTGTCAAGGTCGAACTTCATTTGATGGTGTGATATATCTTATCCAAGTTCTTTCACATTTTAAGGTTATTTCTCAATCATCTGAAACTATATTGGCCGTTGATTCCATGTCCTTTGTCCGTTTAAAGAAGTTATCTGGTTTATAAAATGGCAGCCATCCGCGAGCGTGACTGGTTCGTGACACCGTCCTGAAAGGTCTTTTGCTAAAATTAGTTGGGTGCAATCTTGTTCATTGAGATTATACTCTTTAAGACATCGCAGTGAAATTTGTAGGGCAAATAAAACACGTTCCTTTGTAAATACGACGCGATGAGTCGCTGACAAAGCGTTTTAACCAAGTCTTCTGACAAACTTGAAAAATGCGTGACTTTGTATTTCATCCCCAGTTCTCCTGCATTGGGTGATGACCTGAACAAATACTAGCTCGTTCACTTGTTTATTAACTTCTTAGGTTGTAATGTCCCTCTTGGTTTTTGTAGAGGATATTTTTGCTCCTGAAGTAGCCGCTTTAACTCTAAAAACATAGAATTTTTTGTTTAAAACCTGTCCTTCAACGGCATCTTTTATCTAGTTTGTATAAAAGTAATAGAGATCGTCATCAGTAGCGAGCGTGACACGGTTGTTTCCTAACATTTTCTGTAAAGTTCGATGTAATTAACATTGAATCGCCATACTTCGATACATTTTCTTCTTCAGCTTAACATAAATTAAACGCACTGACAAAAATAGTTCAACACATTTCAGCTAAGAGAATTGAGAAACCATGGCCACGCTACTACAGTTTCCACGTCCTTCCCAGGACCCCACGCTGCGCGGAAATTCATTGAACTGGACCCTGGCATTCACATTCCGTGCTGTTGTCATATCCTTTTCAACCTGAACAGGGTCCGCCTTGCGGCCAGTTCGCTCACCAATTTCAAACTTGGCTGTAAGATATTCTTTAACCTCACGAGAATCGGAGAAAACCGGATGGAACCTGCGTGGGCCTTGCTTAGTGCCCATCCCATCTGCAGGGTTTCTACGTCAGTTGATGATTCGGACGCCAACATAAATGGTGTAGATTTTTTCACAGCCACATCCACTGATGTAAATTTTGTTGCCCAGTCCTTTCTGATCTTGTTTACTCAAGTCTGGGCTTAGAGAAGATAATGTCACAGTTTTTCAAATTTCAATGACCATGAAAGTCAGAGTCCGGGTAGTTAGTTAATCAGTTGTGGCTCTGAAAAAATTTGAAGGAAAAAAAACTACGAATTTTTAAGAAAATGCTGTTTTCGTGAGAAGGCTCTTAAACGCTGACAAACGTCAACAAATAGCGAAAACTATAATTTCTATATGTTTGCTTTGCTCGAAATCGCGCGCATTTACAAGGCCCTAAAGCTCTTTGCTGACTTGCAAGGACCCATCTGTTATAACGATGCCCAAAATAAAGGGATGAATCTCATAGTTTATTAGATATAATCGTGTAAAGTTTGCTTATCATTTTCGCATAAATTATCGCCTAAATTTGGAAACCGCTGAATTTCTCGAATTGGGTCTTTGCGATTTTGGTTGGGCAAGGCACTAATGCGCACTATGTGTAGCCGAGAAATTTTCACGAAAAAATACCGGCAACAGCAGATTTTTGACTCAGACCTCAAAGGGGCGTGGCATTATAACCACATGACATTTACTCCGATCGCCAAAAATTTTATGTTATATTGTAGATTGATCTATACGTTATACATTCTATGTGTTAGACTTACGATAAAAGTAAAGGTGGGGGTACCAGAGAGCTTCAAAGTAGGATGGCCCAAAAAAAAAAAAAAAAAAAACTGGGTCGAGTCACCTTAAACACACCTTGTCTCTTCATATTCCCCAGGAGCCTATATTTGATGGGCTCCTGTATTCCCCTAATTTCTCACTCTCAGTGTTTTCCCCCAGCCAACGTTTATTTTCCTCATATTTTTGTCTTTGCTTCTTGACACAAGTAGTGCAAATTGTTGTGCATTAAAAAGTATCACAATGATGAATTTAACTTTTAGTCAAAGTCGATTCGTAGCGTAAAACTTACTTTTAGAACCAACACTGAATTGACGATTTGACAACTGGCAAAATAAACTCAAAACAGTTTTTAATCTCGCGGTTAGGTCTTGAGGTGTCGGAAAAATAGTTTTCAGGATATAGCATATAGTAGGGTTAAAAAACGTTTCAAATACAAAATCCCCGATACTCACAAAATAGGGTTTTTAAAGAAGGGGAACATTGCCAAGTGTTTCGCATAATTTCGTGGGTCACGTGCATGTAGGCTACTTTACCGAAATTATCTCTTACTTTGAAAAATAGAACGCTATGAATCAACGTAAAAAATAGACAGTCCTGTAAAGACATTCTAAGCACCTTTTAAATCTCGCAAAAATCCAGGAATACTTGTGTATTTTTGAACGTCTGTGTTGTAACAAATATACTTGTCCTAATTATACTAACGCGCTTGACCAAACAATGTAAAACAAGAATGTTCATTTCATACTTGTTATTTACTCAATCCAAGATTTCTACACTTACATCGTGGCACTGTTGCCAAAAAATATAACTGGTTATGATATAAATAGCCGGAAAATAAACACCTTATGGAACGATTTCCTTTCAAGGTTTTACAACAACGTTGAATGGTTATTCCCTCGACCTTCTCTTTTAGTCTTTATTTATAATTAGATTTAAAGTTTGTTACACAATTCGGAATACTTGACCATGACATTTACCTTGGTTTTAAGAGTTCTTTTATTCTATTGAAAGTTAAAAAGTAAAGGCGCCTCACATACGTCGGTACTTCGAAATGATCATTTCATCATTATCTGAAAGACAAACCTTTTTAAACGCCCTCTTCATCAGTACTCCGTTTTACGGGTATTTAAGCTACTTGAAGCTACACGGAAAGAATTTCTCACACCTGGCCATGGACATCAATCTCAAGACCTCTCACACAGAAGACTCCAAGGGCTACGCAATAACCAACTGTGTCAATCGTTGCTCCTCAAAAAAGGGAAAACGTAAAATATTGTGAAGTAGAATGCTTACCTGACCCAATGGGAATTGTGATTCCAAAAATTGCGTGAATATTCTTGGACATCTCCAAGTTGATAACATGATTATTTTTTAGCTTTTTCCTTGCTCCTGAATGAAGAGGATATCGACATGTCCTCAACGGACGCCAGTTGCGACCCAAATTATGTCTGTGTTTTGGACACACGAACATTTCTTCTTGCCGGTGTTTTGGCACATCGAATAGCCCCGCCCTGACTAGTATCAGTTCGTACTCCATCATTCCAGATAGTTTTGAAAGATGGCATGTCTTCATGTGGATCGTTATATCTTCCTGGCATTCTCGCAACCTACATACTGTATCCGAACCTCGAAAACCTCCAAAACTAGATTTTCCGAAGCCCGAGAAAGAACACTTCACTGTATCAGTAGCCATGTTACCCCTTGTTTGATTTGTGTCCAGTCCAGAAGGACTGGGGATGAAATACAAAAAGTCACGCAAACTTCAACTTTAATCTGAACTGGGTTAAATCGCCTTGTTAGCGACTCATCGCGTTTTATTTGCAAAGAAAAGTGTTTTATTTGCTCTACAAATTTCCCCGCGATGTCTTGAAGAGTAATCTCAATGAACAAGATTGCATCCAACTAATTTTAGCAAAAGACCTTTCAGGACGGTGTCACGAACCAGTCACGCTGGCGGATACTGCCATTTTATAAACAAGATAACTTCTTAAAACGGACCAAGGACATGGAATCAACGGCCAATATAGTTTCAGATGATTAAGAAATAACCTTAAAATGTGAAAGAACTTGGATAAGACCCATCAAGCCATCAAATGAAGTTGGACTTTGACAAGCAGATCGACAAGGCGAGTGTTCGTTAATTATCTGGTTTACGAAATTTCTGGAAATTCAAACGGCGGCCTATTCTGAAAACGTGGAGAGCACAAAAATGTTATTCCTTGTTGAGTTTTATTATCATTCCTAGATTGTATTCATACAGATAGCGAAGCTCAGACAGGTGCCACACTTTTTAAAATTACCCTCAAAGTTGAGCTACTTTCGTGTTTTGATGGAAAGCCGAAAACACGTGCTGGGGAAAAAATCATTGCCGTTGGAAATAAACAAATAATTCGGAACTGTGATACGGCTAGGAAATCTACAGTGGTGTATCTGTATACGGAAAAGAAAATCAGTCTTTTTAAGCCAGGTGTTTGTTTTCTAGAGCGCGGTCAATATTAGCGATTTTCGCACTTTGAACGGCTATGGCGCCGGCGCTGACCGCCCGGAAATTCAAAAATTCGTAAAAAAATATATTTATCACTTTCGGTCAAACGAAATGCATTTTTGCAACTACTAAGGTGGAGGCTTTAATATCCCAGAATATAAGGAAAATTAATTTTTTGATCCAAAATCACTGGTCGGTTTTTACGGAGACACGCTCTTAAGTGAGTGTACAGGGTACCCTGGGGACGTTTAAACGATTGTTGGCCACCCTTACCTCACCCCTATGCGTTGCCCTTAAAGACAGAACTGCTTATACCCTATCTTAGAACCGAAATCACCAGTCTAACCAAGTGAAAAAGTGGTTTTAGTTTTAACCCCGTCTTGTTTTACTGAGTGTTTCAGTTGAGTAAGCGGACTGTACCGTGTCTTCTGGTTTCTTATTCCCAGGGCCCTTTCAGTCTTTCTACAACGAAAGACAGGATGAAAAAGGACCCTGCAAAGGAAGTTGAACAAAAGTCAAGACACAACAAATAAGATACTTAAACGTTTATTTAGCATTCCCATTCATACATAAACCTTACATTTACTACCGAATTACAAACGCTCTGGGTTTCCTTTGCGCTAACTATTTATTCTCACTTAAGGTGCGATTGCTAATTTCTAAATAAGAAACCTAGCAGGCGGAATAATTTGTAAAATGCATTTTTGCTAACTTCGTTACTTGTCTGAGTGCGTTCTTTCCGGATTAAACTGCGATTGTGTCTCCAGGGCTTCTATGACTCAAATGCTTAAAAAAATAATGTAATCAAGAATATAATAAAGCTGGCTTCATTTATGTCTTTGTTTCTTTGTTGCTTTTTTTCTTTTCGGCTTCCAGTGTTGTCCTGTCTCCATCCCAATGGCCTCTTTTAAATTTTAAAGAAATAGCACTCTTAAGTCGGGGACTGTCTGCGGGGTAAAACTTTTTCGTAACATTTGCGATATTCGTTATTGGGCCAAGGTGCTTCTAGTGGTATTTTGCATGCTTTTTGTGGCTGTTGGTTGCCTGACAATCAAACTATACGTCCGCTTTAATGCATTTTACGTTTAAAACCCGGTAATTCGCTCGCTGAAACCTTTTTTTAATCAAAAGTCTGGAAGCAGCAACTAACAATTTATTACTTTTGAGCTATTTCTCTGGTGCAAAAAAGCAATTTCTAGCAGTTCTATCCTAGGATACTTTTTCAGTGAGGTTTAAACTTTGTTCAGAATGAACAGCGCTTGTGGATTTGGATAATCTCGCTCTGCTATGTCCACTAATGTCATCTTGCCAGTGCTGTCAGAACTCAAATACTTTTGGTTGTACAGCTTGGTCTGGAAAAACGTATAACTCCAATAATAGTGAGGTACAAATTGTGCTTGGTCAGGATATGTTGAGCCAGATGAAGGTTGCTATAATATAGACAAATATCAAAATATTAAAATATTATAAAATGACATACGTATACACACAGCTTCGCTTTCCATTATTAGTCAGGTGGCTAAAGGCTCAGATCTATACAGAGCGGACAAAAGCACCAAACTTTGCATGGTTGTAGCTTAGGGCATGTTAGTCAATATTAGGATCGGTGCCCACAGCTACCTCTTCAGGATTTGCAGCAACTGCTCGCTGAAGTTCTTCAACAACCTTCCATCATGGGTGGCCTGTGCTGAAAATTGCAATCCCTTGTTTATTGCCATTTTTTGATGAAAATCACATAAAAAGGCAAATAGATGGAAAAAGAAACTGTATTAATACTATTGTTATTGAAACCGATGACTAAAACAAGTCAACTTAATGATATATAGCAATAATGATATGCCATGGTGGGTACCCTGTGCTAAGAATATGAATTCCTTGTTTTTTGCCATTATTTTGATGCAACTTGAAAATCAAAAAGAAATTGTATTATTATTGAAACCAACGACAAAAAGCAAGGCAACTAAATGGAAAATCCAAAGAAGACTTTTTCATATGCGTACTCTGTCCCAAATGGCCTTTCAAGATGGCGGCTTGAAGGTGTCTTTTCATGGATTGTAATAATCCGCTAGAATAAATTGTCGTTTTTTAAGGGAAATTGTGTACAATTTGAATCACTACAGGTTTAAGTGAAGTTTTAAGCTCTTCTTGGCGATAAATTTGTTATCGAAAGCCACATTTTCGCTTCATATTTTGTGCCGATTATAAATGACTATTCTGAATTTGTTTTCTTACTGGTTAGTTAAAGGTTTCTGAAGCGGAGCTGTTTTCTACACACCACGATGGATATCAACTGGGATCGTTGTCATATTTGTCAAGAATCAACATAAGAAGATCTGAGAAGCCCATTGGTTTAACGGTACAAGCATTTATAGAATGCTCCTTGCAAATGTACTAGAATTCAGGAAAGAGGACTGTTTTCCTGTTGCAATTAAGTTTGATATTGAAATCACTACAGAGGTAAAAATGCAAAGAAGCAGCAATCCTGTCACCTCAAGTTCAGCAAGTCCAAGTTATAAAAAGCAAGAGAAAGGAAAAACAAGCATGTTGAAGCAGACCAGAAACAGAAAGACAGAAGGTTGTAGATTGTGGTACCAAACGAACTCGGAAGGTTGACACTAGTAAGACCGCAAAGTGTGTGACATGAAACGAAGATGATGGGAGCCACCTACACAGTTTCTATACATCGAAAGCCGACAGAAACCTAAGATGCCTTGCCAACGATTTACTGGACTATGGTCCTCCAAGAATATTTGGCGGTGGTGTGATTGCCATAGGTTCAAAATATAATACGCGCTGTTTAACTGACTTGCGAAATAGGCATACAAGTCAGAGGAACGCAAGAAGAAAAGTGAAGCAGCTTGGAAGGCCGAGGAAGACGAGGAATTAAGTAAATCAAGAGCATTTCTTGAACTCACTGAGTACATAGCAAATGCAGTGGAGAATGATACACATTTCTTTCTACTTGCCGAACTTCATAAGCTGTATTCGTTACATACAAAGGCACACTCTTTGCAGCCCCACTAGTGTCAGTCTTCAAAGCTTGTTTGGTGCCACAATCTACAATCTGCTTCAACATGCTTGTTTCTCGTTTTTACTTTACTTTTTCTAACTTGGACGTAAGGTGACAGGATTGATGCCACTTTACATTTGTTTACTACTGTAGTAGTGATTTCAATATCAAACGTAATTGCAACGAGAACACGTATAGTCCTCTTTCTTGAATTCTAGTAACTTGAATTGTCAAGGAGCGTTCTATAAATAATTGTGCCGTTAAACAAGTGGGTTTCTCAGATTCTCTCTCCTCGATTCTCACCCTTGGTAAATATGATAAATATGACAACGATCCCTACTAATTTCCATCGTGGTGTGTAGAAACGAGCTGAAACTCAATCACGATAAGACTGAAATCGTGCTTTAGTACATCTAAAATAGACCATTAATTGCAATTCACTACCCACAGGTCGGACTTGTAAAGGCTTTGTGGACACATTATTCATTTGACCTTCACTGGCTTCCTGTTAGTCATCATGTTCTTTTTAAACTTCTTTTGTCAGTTTTCAAATCACTTAATAACCTTCCACCTAGCTATCTAGCGGACAGACTTAGTTATCAAAGGCGCTCCAGGAACTTGTGGTCTGCATCTCAGCAGCTGTTAGAACAACGTCGAAAACTCACGGGACAAGGCTTTTACGGAGTGCGCCCCTAAACTGTGGAACTCACTACCATTAGCTAGATTTGCGCAAGTTACCATCTTTAGCTAGTTTAAAGAAAGGACTGAGAACATATCTTTTTACGCAATTTGTAGAGAGTAAGTCAAAACGTCTTTGATATCTTTAGATCATATAACTAAACTTATAGAATGTATATTCAGTTTTTTTGCATGACCTATTATCATCATATACAAACTTTAATGGCAAAATAATTTTAAAACATTTTAATTTTTGTTCCCTTCTCTTGTTCTTTGATAGATTTTAATATATGTTATTTCATGCTCGAGAGATATATATTTTTCCTCTTTAACATTGTAAAGCACCATGAGCTTAGGATATGAGCGCTATAGAAAGAAGCCATTTTTTTACTATTATTAATTTTAACCAGTACAAAAGTAAACTCAGTATAGTCATTCATAATCGGCACAAAATGTGAAGAGAAGAGGTGGTTTTCGATAACAAATTTATCACGAAGAAGAGCTTAAAACTTCACTTAAAACTGTCGTGATTCAAATTGTACACAATTCCCCCCCAAAACGGCAATATATTCTAGCGGATACTTACAGTCCTTGAAAAGACACCTTCAAGCCATCATCTTGAAATGCCATTTGGGACTGAATACGCGTCTGAAAAGATCTTCTTTGGATTTTCCATTTAGTTGACTTCTTTTTGTCATTGGTTTTAATAACAAGATAATACAATTTCTTTTTCGCATTTTCATGTTTCATTAATATAGAGGCAAAAAACAAGGAATTGATAGTCTTAGCACAGGGTACCCACCATGGTATATCATTATTGCTATATCATTAAGTTGACTTGTTTTAGTCATCGGTTTCAATAATAATAGTATTAATACAGTTTCTTTTTCCATCTACTTGCCTTTTTATGTGATTTTCATCAAAACATTGCAAAAAATATGGGATTGCAATTTTGAGCACAGGGCACCCATCATGGAAGGTTGTTGAAGAACTTCAGCGAGCGGTTGCTGCAAATCCTGAAGAGGTAGCTGTGGGCACCGATCCTAATATTGACTAACATGCCCTAAGCTACAACCATGCAAAGTTTGGTGCTTTTGTCCACTCTGTATAGATCTCGCTAAAATTTTGCACTAAGCCACCGGACTATATAGGATTACGAAAATGTCCCGGAAGTTGTTCTTTGATTAGCCAGTTGTTTTTATGTGTTGGGAAGGCTAGCGGTGCAGCTGTTCTCTTGGTGGTGATTACTTGCTTTGGGACCATACAGTAAATAAAACTGATGACGTCAATGGTGCAGAAAAAATAAGTTTGAGTTGTTCTGATAGTGAATACAAAATGGCGGAACATTTCAGTCGTTTCACGAGGAAGAAATAGACGAACTATTGGCTCAAAACAGCAAGAACAGCAAGAAGAGAATTTGACGGACGACATCTGCTATTTGGAGAATATTTGCAGAACTGAACAACGACCCTGTATCTCCTAAACTTGCCGATAAACATGCACTATCGAAGAAACAAACATTAACCACAAGGGACTGCAAAGGACCGCAAACGAATTTATGCCGAAGAACGTAGGATCTATAAAGACCTGATCAGCAAAAATAATGATGTAGACATATTAAATTCTGCAAGCAGAATACTGCAATGCTGATCGTACTACGTGAAAATTAACTCTGCAAGACATCAACACGACATCGAAAGAACTCAAAACAGAGCGGGATTGTAGCCATAGACAGCTGTTTGGCCCTCTTTGGGGCTCGTCAGTATGGCGTAACAACCAGAGATCAGGCTCTGATGAAAACATATCCGCGCACTCTGATTTTAGCCCTGATCCAGAACGATTAAAATTACAAGAGACTACTAGCAATCAATGAAACAAATGTAATTCGGTGAAACATTTACAGAGACAACAATTTTCAATTTTAAAGTGTCTCTAAAAATCCTGAGTCTTTAAGCTTAAGCTTAAAGCTTTTAGCCGGCTTCCTGGTGTTTAATGTTTTCAAAGCCGATGAACGCTGATCGTTCCAAGCTTTCTTTCTACAGCCAAAATTATAACTAAATACTCTTCGGAACGTTTTTTCTTTCTATTTGCGGGAAGTAAAAGACAGTAAAAAACATCACAAGTTGACAAAAAACTCTTTCACTTCAGCTGTCAAAGTAAACAAGTCTCAAGACGCTGTATAAATTTTCTGCATGAACTCACCTGTCAAATTTGGACCAATCAGAGCATAAAAATTGCAAGCAATAATGACGTAGAACTTGTCAAAACTCAAACTGTGCATTTTGAAAAACTAAAATTGTCGTATTGTTTTCAGAGAATAAACAAATTAGACCGCGATTACTCGCCGTCGGCAAATTTTATTCTTTGTTTGTCACTGGAATATCACATGCCATTGCTTTTATCCCATCGATCCTATTCCATTTTTGCACGCGCTTTTTTTGACATCTTATTCCATCTGCAACGACAGAGGGTATCATGAATAAGGTCTAGTCCTTTAGTTTATTGGTCGGTTACTTCCGCTGGACCTGTAATCTGTTTTTTTGAAATTAGTACTGAATGAACTTCGTTTTGAGCAAAATTATTCAAAATTCTCGGTATAACACTGTGGTAATTCCTGCCCTATTTAAAACGGTCGTAGACATTAAAAACGGCGCAAATCAGCAAAACACAACATCAGACCAGCAGTCATTTCCAATCTGCAACGTTCACTTCCCTCATAAGGTAATTTGTGTTCCCCAATTTGGGTTTTAAGTTTTTCAAGCAGAAATTGAAAACAATGCTTTTGCAAAATCTTGTAGGGAAAAATTGCACTGTGGAAAACGTGAAAGTCGAAAGTGCTTCCATGGAGACCTCACATGCCGATTTATGCCGGAAATTAGCAGTGCTGTACAGTACCGCAAATGATCCCCAACCGCAAATGATCCCGAGACCGCAAATGATCCCCAAAATGGACCGCAAATGATCCTCGACCGCAAGTGATCCCCAAAGGCGACCGCAAATGATCCCGTGAAAACTTGAGGAATGGAATGGATTTTATGGGACTGATTACAAAAAAGGACTGATTATAAAAAAGGGACCTTTTTTCGCGCCTTCTAAAGAAAAAGGGAAGGAGGACGCTACATCTCAGGTCAATTTATAGAAGGCGAAAAAAAGTAGAATAAATCTGAAAAGGATATGGTATCAACCGTATATAATTCTTCCTTTGTCAATTGCTTCAATTTTCTTTCAAGAACTGTTTCGTCGCTGAAAATTTAAGACAGGCAGGACATTACGCAGCTTTAATGACTTTACTGATCTTTGTAGAAGTGTCGAATTAATTTTCAGAATATTTAGTTTTGATTTTTCTCTGAAGTGTTAATTTTACGTGATAAACAGCAAGACATTGGTTCGTAACTTAGGAGTGCCCCAGGCCTGGGAGTGCCCGTTACGAAACAAGACATGATTTGAAATAAACACACGTCAAAATGCCCCCGAATTTATCAATGTCCACAGGTTTCGGTTTATTTCGAAAGAACAACTTGCTTACAGCTCATGAACATGTTGCGAATAGTTATATTGACGCTTATATGTATATCCATTTCTTGTGCCTTTGCTGCAGACAGTTACCAGGAATCTAAACCTGGTAACGAGAAACGCAAACCCGATGCATTGAGCGGTAGTTATCGCGTGACAAACCATCGTGGGAACCGTCAGGGGCACCCAACGGCAACTTTCGGGAAAATATCTGTTCGGAAGACGATTTGAGATCTAGAATTTTCGGAGCATTTGTTGTAAAATTTCTTGCTTGCCTGCCTCTCCTTTGATTTTCGAACATCTACAAAATGCAGGACAAAATGGTATACCGTAAAATTCCGAAAATAAGCCTCTCCAAATAAAAGCCCCCCAAACTCGTAACGCAAAGAACCCTCCGTTAAATCGCCCCTCCAAATATAAGCCCCCGGGGGCTTGTACTTGGAAAATTGCCCTCAAATACAAAGTAGAACAAAGCAAAAACGGCAAATTTACTTGAAACTATAAGTCTAGCCCAATCGATTTTGAAACGGAAATTTCCCTCCGTGAATAAGCCCCTCCGAATATAAGCCCCTCAAAAAGGGCCTTTGAAAAATATAAGCCCCGGGGCTTATTTTCGGAATTTTACGGTAATTACCCATTTTTAACGGATTTTGACCCTAAAAAAGGCCACCTAGAATTTTCGGGAGCCTTTTCCTGGCTGAAATTTTCGAGAAGGGAAGTTTTTATCCCTATAATTTTCGGATCACTAAACTTTCAGCTAGGAAATCCGAACAGATGAAAAGTTTTTAGGGGATAAAAATAGGCCTATATCTACCGTTTGAATACTAAAATACGTTCAACAATGCTATGTTAAGTGGTTTTGAACTGTATCCTCGTTGGGTGCCCCTCAACCGTCACATTCACGGAAAGTCGCTTATAGTTATTCGGATCCATGAGGCATTTTAAAGAAAATTAAACAACCTAAAACCCTTATTTAGCCGCAATGAAGAGCATCGCATTTCCAAAAGAGGTCAAAGGAAATGCTCTTGCATTAAAGGACAAATCATGCCGACCAGAAACAAAAATAACCGCAGAAAATGCGTGTCATGACCTCTCAGTATGAAATAAGCAGCAAAAATCACATTTACTCAGTCAAAACGTTTTCCTTCAGAGGTATAATCTACCCGTCAGAGAAAAATTCATTGGAACAACTGAGCATTTTGGCATGAGGCAAAAGTCGTGTGTTGCCTACCGACTTCGTTTTTACACTTGAATGATTTCTTTTCAGTTAGTTTTTATTCATGTATTTATTTAAGAACTAAAACTTAGCGTTTAATCTAACTTTTTGTAATAATAATAATAAAATCGACACGATGATCCGCTTACTCGAGTCTAAGCCATTCCTATTTTTCTTTCGGGATCATTTGCGGTCGACTTTGAGGATCACTTGCGGTCGAGGATCATTTGCGGTCCATTATGGGGATCATTTGCGGTCTCGGGATCATTTGCGGTTGGGGATCATTTGCGGTACTGTACAGTACCCAACCCGCTACCCAATGAAAGCGTTTAATTAATCAAAAATAACCTTACCACAGCCTTTATTTTTATATTGCCGTTTGAGTCTTCCTGGGCCGTCAAGACATACTGTTTCTCCAAGTTCTTGAAGAGTAGACTGATATAGCTCTGATTGAAGGCACTAGTCGACATCACAACTAATTAAAAGAGATTACACTGAAGTCAGTGGATTAAACAAGAAGAAAGGGAATAGGGTTTTTTAAAAATGGGAAGGATCACTCTAACCAACATGTGTCTAATAACTGGATTTGCAAACTTCCAACTAGAACGGTGCAAATCAAAAACCTGTGATGACAAGTCTCGTGTGAGGGTAACATAAAATGACACCTCCTAGACTCGGGGTGACGTAATCAGAGCACAGGTTCCTTCATCTTTGTCTTGAGAGAAGAAAAAGCAATAAACTAAGATCAGTTAAAAGCAGCCCCGGCAAGGGTACTTTCTAGAGAAAACTTTGCCCTACTACAAATTATCAAATAAAGGAGCTTGAATCAAACTAGCCTGCATAACAGGCGTTGTTTTTCGCGTTTTTTGGCTTCCCCGTCGAGCGTGTCTAGCGCTCCTCGCTCGCTCGCTTCGCGTTTGCCTTCGCTCTCCGAAAAAAAGACGAAAAAATAGCACCTGTTATGTAGGCTATTATCCAATAGACCCCCCAAAACATAAAACTGTCACAGGGAAAAAAGGAAAGACGTCAGCAAACCTGAATACAACCTCGCTTACAGCTATCATCACGCAAGCATGGGAACTAAAATGTTTGACACACATACTATCCTCTAATGTCCCATCATAATGGGCAAACATTTCAATTTCCCTCTGTGTTGTGCCGCGCAGTAATGTACCTAAGTCTATACCTACCGTTGTCTTTCGAAGGACACAACGTATTTTCAGGCACAATCACCGCTGTCACGAGCCGATTCCGTCCCCACCCTCTACCTTCTTCCACCTCGAACGCCCTATATCACCCCACCCCACACCCTCGCTCCCAGCCTCTCTTAGTTCAATGGATGGTGGTGCAAGATGACTGCTTGGAAAAAAGGTAAGCCGAAACTGATTCAGAAAATATATTCCGAGGGTTTTCACTTCCACTTTTAACAATTATTGGATGAGGTTTTTGTGATATCGGGAATAATCAAGGTCGAGGTAAGTGTTATCAGCCGAGCCGAAGGCCGAGGCTGATAACACTTACAGAGATCTTGATTATTTAGGATATCACAAAAACCGTATCTAATAGTTGTTTTACTATACATTGTTTCGAAGAAAATAGCGACAAACAAAACGTCGTAAGGAACTTGAATTGATGTTGTTATTGGAAATCATGCATTGCGCTCGCAACCTACAGTTTGGTCAGTTATCTGCTAGCAGATAAGTAACTAATCTACTGGTTGCGCTGATTTCCAAAATAGCTATAGGCTCTTAGTCAATGAGAAGACAGATAGTCAGTACAATGTATAATAATAAAATTAATAGAATACCGCATTAACTTCCGCTTATAAGCTCGAGATTGATATAACTTCGTAAGGGGTTTCAGGAGGGCTTATAAACAGGGGGGCTGTCGTAAAAATCGAATTTATTTCAATACAAGCTAGAGCGGGGGCTTATTCCAGGATTTTTTTTTTTTTAAAGGAAGATTCGCCCATCGCCGGGGAAGGGGCTACTAAGCAAACTTTCAAGGTATGTAAAGGATTGTTTTTATGACAAACAAAAACCAAAACGCAAAAAAAAAAAAAAAAAAAAAAAACAGAAAAGGAAATTAAAGCACAAAGAAAACCTACCTGTTGTATCACTGAAGGCTCCTTTACAATCCACATTGTTGTCAGTTGGATCAATCCGCACCAAACCATCACCCTGCTTGCTAAAAAGGCTCCATATGCGGTAATTTGTGTTAGGTTGAACTTCGTGAGGACGAAAGGACCCGGGTAGGCTTAGCCTTTGGGACACAGGGATTATATTGGGGGCGCGATCTCTTTCAGGCCATCTCACGGATCTAAATGTTGGGTGGCCAGGGTTAGAAAGCGTAGCGCTGTCCGAGATCGCTTCTACTCTATTCTGCCGGCTAGCACCGCTCCCCATCAAATAAATTGTTTTCGATAAAACTGAGTGGAAACGCAGGTGTGCACCCGAATTTAGAGAAGAACTCGGGGATTCGTCTCCAGGAAACAGCAAGGATAAGGATGATCCGCGGCCGCCTCTCCTTCACTTACTCGAGGTTTTTCTTTGAAAAAAAAAAAAAATCCTTAATCACTGAGTGTTAAAATGTATTCTTCCACTTCAAACTTTTGGCACGATAATTTCTGGGATGGCTTAAGTAGATTCAATCCCAATAGGGATGCTTCAGAATTCTATTCCTGAGCGTTTTGGGTTAGAGGGGGTGGCAGGGAGATTAGGGAACGTATTTCCTGCAATGTACTGATTTAATTTAATGAACGCTCTTAGGCCCGTTTCACACCCCCGAACTTAACATCTGTCACAATGAAAGACGGTGCCAAAAGAGCGAGTACATCAGGTAAACGGAGCGTGTAAATATCAAAACTACTTTTTAAAAGATTAAAACATAATTAGCAATAGTTCTCACTACATCTGCCCCCACCTCTTTTTAGAGATAACGTTTATTAATTATTTTTGAAGTAAGTCTTCGAACGTTTGATACATAATCTCTTTATTTCTATGCTCTTAGGTTCTCTTTATTTCTGTGCTCTTAGGTTATGACATCTATAGTGATTGGAGTTAAACACTGACAATAGTTATTAGGGCTAAGCACTGACACAAAATGGTTAACTTTCATTAACTGTTAGGTTTGTCACTATAGAGCACTTTCACTCACGTGGCCTGCATCTGTGCTAATTTATTGAAACAAAAGAAATCATTTACATGAGAAAAGAGTTAAACTCCCAGAGGATTTTCTTGGTACACCAATATGGCCGCCGTTTCATGATCATTGTTTTGGAACGCCAATATGGCCACCGTGACGTCATGTGAAAACGCTCTATAAATATGTAAAACGACAACATAACTTGCCAAGTTATGCCATTAAGTTTTGAAGCAGGCGTAACATTAAAGATTTCAGCTGTAGCATCCTAAAATATGGCCAAAGGCCACGTGTCTAACGCCCCCTAGAACATTTTTAAAATTAGACCCTCGGAAATGCATTATCCTGCATCAGCTCCTCCATTTCCGTTGACACTTGTAAAAGAGACTGAAAGATTCCAGGTTGCCTTAATGTGGCTCTTTCTTTTATTCATGGCGAGACCCATGAATAGAGATGAACTGTCCACGTGGAACGAACTAAGCTGTTTCTTTCCTTTAATCGTTTGATACCAACCTGGCATTGCATGGCAAGCGTCTCTCAAGGTCTCCATCGGGCGGTAAATCAGAAGCACCCAACGACGGTTTCCTCCTTAATACATTGAAAACACTTTTTAGCCTATCCAGAGTACTTTTAGATCTCTAGAAAAACATTCTAAGCGGCGCTGTAAAATTTGTATCGTTAAGGCATCCTAGGGGAACTTGAATTTTTTCAAAATTACAAGGACTTAAATATTATTTTCCCCAAAATTCTAGATGAAATTTGACGTATTGCTATCACAATTTTGAATCCAAATTTTAGGTTTCCTTTTTTCTATGAAAAATAGCCTAACTTGGGAAGTAAAATGCGAAATTAAACTTCAGTAAATCGTAGGGAATTTATTAGATAAGCTTCGAAAATTGTAAAAAAAATTAATGAATGGAACGGTCATCTAGGAATTTTTAGCCGTCCTCAAGTCGTAGAAAATTCTAGGCAATATTTGCTTCTCCGAAATTTTAAAGAAAACAGTCGTCGGGTGCCCCTGGTAAATTTGTTGAATGTTATACCTTAGACTTGAATAAACCTTGTAAAGATAATTGAATGTTATGAAAGCAAAGAAGGTAGTATTCAGCAGAAAATGTACAGTAAAAATTCATGAGATGACGTTAAACAACGCTTATAAGAATTATTTATATAAGCTTACATTTTTTGACACGTTTGTCGCAATTAACAGCTCGGTTGAAAGTGGTTTGGAACAGTAGCGCGGATGACAATTGTTTTGAACGGATAGCTCGAGCCGTTCGAACTGAGATGACATTTTTCCAACGGACAGCCTGAGCCATTCGAACGCGAACGGATGACAATTTTTCTCGAATGGATAGTAGTTCCAAGGGATGAAATTCCTTTTTCGAACGGATAACCAGTGCCGTTCAAATGGATGACAATTTTTTTGCAGCGGATAGCTTGAGCCGTTCGAACGGATACCAAATCTTTGGAAAACCCTTTCACAAGTGTCAGTAATTTCGTAACACGAAATTCGCGGGATTTGTGTTCGCGGCGCGCAATGCATGAAGGTTTGCAATGGGCCTTTCAAAGCGGAATTGATATACTATGTCACGCTTTGTCGCGGGCTGGCGTTGCTGTAGTATTCCATTCAAGTCTTTCTACTCTACACAAACCATGATCTCTCAAGGCATGCAGGTAGAAAGATATTGCGCCATTTGCCTGAGTTTGAAACACGAACCTTATAACATAACATAACAACTTTATTTAAGAGTAAAATGTATTGATTTAGCTGTACAAAATATAAAACAGCTAATTGGGGACGCCGGAGACTAATCTAAACTTCATAGCAATAATGATAATAATAATAATAATAATAATAATAATAATAATAATAATAATAATAATAATTTAAGATAATAATAATAATACTTACTTCTAATTGGGCACACTAATCTAAAATAAATAAAAATTCATCAAGAGAGAATCATTCTCTCTTGAAATCATTCCATGCGAAACCCTGTCGTTTATCGGACCGCGAAAAAAGTAGTGTTTTGCTTACTATTTAAGTTGTTATGTAAGCCTTAACCAGGCACCTTTTCGCTGCAGTTCACTCAACTTTAAAATTTCTAGACTGAAATAACACCAGTTTAAAACTTCACGGAGTCAGATCACTAATTTAAAAAAAAAAAAAAGTGTTCTGAATACAATTTGCGTAAATTTGGACTCGTTGAAATGCTTTTAGTAACTACTAACTCACTTCCCGGAGTCAGATAAAGGCTTTTAATCGCTCAAGGAAATTGAGGCATTGGTGTTTTTTCAATTTCTCTCAAAAAGTCGAGGGGTGGTCTGTATTTTAAGGATTAAGGCCTACAGCGACAAAACTTAAGTAAAATAATGACTCTCAAAAGTTTATGCGATTCCGAGTAAAAGGATATGTAAATTAGGTCACGTGACCTCAAACGGCCATTTTGCGCGAAAAGAACTTAAATTAGAAATGGCACCATTTTATAGCAGCAGTCAATCAAATACTGAATTGCAATCGAACATGTCCCTAGATGAACGACTAGACACCTGTTAAATAATTTATTGCTAGTGTAAATAAACGGAATTTTGTACTAGTACCCAGTCCCCTTATCAAACGATTTTCGAATTTCGTCCCTGTCTAAAAGATTAACTTAAAAGGCCCGGACACAGAAATGATGTACCCACTAGTCTCATAACTATGACGATAATTGCAACTTCCAGAAAGTAATTAAAAGTGGTGTCATATGGCCAAAAAATTTTTGTGTAAAAAATAGCCTTAAGAGGTCACGTGACAATTGAATTGATTGGAGTGAATCCAATTAACATTCCATCTATTAAACTTATAGCCAGAAAGTGTTTCCTTAAGTTATTCTGTGCTATACTGAAAACTTAAGAAGTTAGACCACCCCTCCCCCTGTTCTTGAGCGGCCTTTGAATGAAGTTTTATCGTTTTAAATTGCCAAGTAGTAGAATGAGTTGATTTTTTTGCTAACCAGGTTTTCAAAAATCCAGTTATAATTATTTTACACTATATGAAGCTTCGACTTTAAACCTTAAAAATAATTTGATCAAAAAGGGTTAGCTTTTTTGTTTTTCTTCGGTGCTGCATATTTTTTATACGAGAAAGTCACGGTTCCAGGTTGTCCGCTATAGTGAGAAGTGATTCCATTTGCTTCTATTGAAATGGATGGATGAAAATTGATCCCTCTTTTAGATATGCAAATCATGTCCAGTGACATACAAATCATGTCAGAGAGAAAGTAAAATCAACTATTAAAGCTGATTCTTAAGTCGCGGTACCGCATTTTTTATATTCCTGTAAACTTTGCTTTTTTATGTTACTACTATATGCTCCACACAGGTAAAAACGAGAGATTTGAAAAAAGAAAAAAAAATAAGGTTACTAGAACTGATGACGTCACGTCCCTATTTTGGTCATGAAAAAATTTATCAGGTAGAACGTTACTTTCCCGCAAGTTTCCTCTGTCGAGTGATAAAAGGTTAACTCTCTACAGCGCTCGGTCTAGTCTCCCGACTTGTTCGCTCATGTTCATTACCCTCTTAAATTTTAAATGCCGGACGTCAACTGGTTATTTTTAAATGCCCCAAACACTGCTAAAACCTCAAATATGCTATTTGTTTTAACTCGCTAATGAAATATTGTCGCAGCAATAAAAAAAACCTAGTTCGGAAATAGTCATGTGACTGATGACGTCATTACCTTAGATGTGACATGGGAAGATATTTTATGGCGAATGTCATCTTGTCGTGGTCTGACAGTCTTCTACGTATAAAATTGTCAAAGTTATAAAGCTCTTTAAAAATTGCCTCAAAGGATTCTTGGAGATATTTTTATGATAATTATAATTTGCTTTTATAATTATTATTATTAATGCCTTTTGAATCTAAAGAATCTATACGCAGAGTGCATTCAGTAGTGGATAAAATCTCAGCCAGTGTCTCATTGAGAGAATCACAATCCGCAAACTTAAACCTAGAAAATAATTCTCTTATTTTACTTAAGTGAATGCAAAAACCGTCTTCGAAATCCTTTGAATCCACTCAGCGTCGATTCAAATCTGAATTGGGAAACTCGGATTCGAAACCCTCTGAGGGTCTGGGTTGGGGTAAGGGATCAATTTAGAAGACAGCCTTCCTGCAAAATATTTGCGTCAGGCACAAAAGCTTTACCATCCTATTAGGATTGCCTCTTTGGAAAAATCAGAATCCGTCGTGTTTATGAAATTAACAACGTTTGCAAACGCCAATTTCAGCCATAAGTGGCCTTGAAGCATAGCAAGGCACGACTTAATAGACATTGGCCACTTGAAAAATAAAACAGAAAACAGTTTGTTTGTCTTTGGGAACAAAGCGTTTAATATCTAACAATAGTTTTTTGTAGAACGTTTTTCAATTTTATAAAGAGATAGTCCAAGAGGGTCCGTTTAAAATGCTGAATTACAATTATAAGAACATATCCACCTCAAACACTGGAGAAGAAACGGTCCTTTTAAAGGAATAATCTGCAGGCTCAAATGTGCAATAAAGCAGCCAACATTAAAACGGAAACAAAAATAGCTCACATGATAAAGGTGTTACGTAATCTAGTGTGAAGAAGGAGACATTATTTTGTCTCTGCCGCTTCGCGCTTGGCTAGATATGGCCTAATACGAAACCGCTTATCGGCAAAAACAATCATAGAGACAAAATACACCAAAATTTCCTAGCTTCGAAAAATGATATTAAGTAGCATTCTGACGCTACTTAAGAATAATTTGAGTCATTTATTATGCTTTTATTAAATAATCTATCACAGCTATTGAAAATTTAACATTTGAAATATATTTTCGTTTAGTCGAATTCAAACACACAGAATTTTTTACTTCTTACAGAGGTTATTTGCTAAACACCAAACCGACTTTAAGTTCCTACATTTTGACAAAATTAATTAATTTCAATCTATAGACAACAGTCAATCATTGTTGAAAACTTACCGATCAGACAAGGATAAAATCACTTTTAAAGCGAGAGAGAGAATTGTTGCATCAATTCATGCTTTTCGGTCTTTTCTCGGCGGTTTTGCTCAAGTATTCTTATTCAGATTCTTTATACTCTGCACAAACGAGCCCTCAAGGATTCAATTCGGAGCTAAATACTTGTAGCAAGCTTCAAACAACGTTCACAGATACTCTTCTTAGTATATGTACCATAGAACTCAGCATTAGAGTTTAAGAAATGCCAGTTTCCTAACTAAACTTATTACTCTTCTAAAACTCTTAGCAAACATTTAATGCGGAACACGCACTGCCGTAGGGAAAACAGACCTTGGAAAGACCAAACTTGCTAGGAAAGCCGGCATACATTATTTAACAACGCGCGAATATGGTAAAATCAGAGTCAATTCCGAATTGTCAAGGTAAATCACAGTCAGTCCGTGATAGGGTTGTTCACTGCTACCTATCACTGAGTTGTTCATGATTAACGCCTTAGCATAAGATCGTATATTCAAACAATATCAATGATATATACGTATATGTTGACCATCACTTAATATCTCCCAAGGTTCTGCTATGAGACACGAAAAAAACTTAGACATATTTCCAACACGGGTTAACAAAGCTTGGAAACATCAAATTTCTTTAAAAAGCTGTACATCAACAACATGCAAATACGAAAAACCAGAGTCAATTCCAAATTGTTAAGGTAAATCACAGACAGACCGTGATAGAGTTGTTTACTGCTACTTATCACTGAGTTGTTCGTGATTGACGCTTAGCACAGGATCGTAAAAACCAATATTAATGACATTTACGTACATGTTATCGTCCTAACTATGGTGTAAAAGGACCGTCTTTTACTTACCCAAAACGTCCCAACAACAAGGAGTCTTTTTGCGTGTCTTTTCTACTAACCCACCCACTTCCTTGCCTACGGAATAAATTGCATTTATGCTTAACCTGATTTAATTGTTTTGTTCTGCACGCTTCATGATTCATCCAATCCCAAGGCTGCCCATCTCAAGGTTGGCTACTTATTATTATAGTGGGGTCGGTATGAATGTGCAGCATTTGTCTCTTTCCTAAAAAAAACTTACAAAATGCACGATAGGAGGTCGAAGGACACAATGAGCCATCTTCGACTAATGACTAATGACCCATAAGCTGTCATTTGATGATATTGTATTAAGAGAATACGCGGAAGTAAACATTTTGATCTTTCAGTAATTATTCTCTCTCTTTCTCTCCGATCTGTAAAACTTGAAAAACCGACTTCCCTCATGCCCTTGTGCAAATAAACTCCCAAGATAATTCACTGTCTTAAGGTGTTTCGATACTGTTTTTCAGAGGCCATAGCGATATTTTCAATCAGAGATACACAAAAAAGAAGTACATGTAAAAGTCCAAATTTTAAATGAAGTTGCACTTAGACAGGTGGTGAGAAAACGGGTTAGTTTTTAAGATCGCAAGAACGAAAATACACCAAAATTTCCTGGTATGGAAATATGATATTAAGCAGCATTCTGACACTACTTAAGAATAATTTGAGTCATTTATTATGCTTTTATTAAATAATCTATCACAGCTATTGAAAATTTAAGATTTTGAAATATATTTTCGTTTTAGTCGAATTCAAACACACAGAATTTTTTACTTCTTACAGAGGTTATTTGCTAAACACCAAACTTTAAGTTCCTAGTGTTGGATACTCAGTAGAGCTCTGGTCTCGATCGCGCAGTTTTTTGTTTATTATTGTTGTTATAGTGATATCAATTTTACTAAAACCTACATTTTGACAAAATTAATTAATTTCAATCTATAGACAATAGTCAATCATTGTTGAAAACTTAGCGATCAGACAAGGATAAAATCACTTTTAAAGCGATAGAGAGAGAATTGTTGCATCAATTCATGCTTTTCGGTCTTTTCTCGGCGGTTTTGCTCAAGTATTCTTATTCAGATTCTTTATACCCTGCACAAACGAGCCCTCAAGGATTCACTTCGGAGCGAAATACTTTTACTAAGCTTTAAACAACGTTCACAGATACTCTTCTTAGTATCATAGAACTCAGTATTAGAGTTTAAGAAATGCCAGTTTCCTTAATAAACTTATCACTCTTCTAAAACTCTTAGCAAACATTTAATGCGGAACACGCACGGCCGTAGGGAAAACAAAGCTTGGAAACATCAAACTTGCTAGGAAAGCCATACATTAACAACACGAGAATATGGTAAAATCAGAGTCGATTTCGAATTGTCAAGGTAAATCACAGTCAGTCCGTGATAGGGTTGTTCACTGCTACCTATCACTGAGTTGGTTATGATTAACGCCTTAGCATATAGTCGTATATTCAAACAATATCAATGATATATACGTATATGTTGACCATCACTTAATATCTCCCAAGGTTCTGCTATGAGACACGAAAAAAACTTAGACATATTTCCAACACGGGTTAACAAAGCTTGGAAACATCAAATTTCTTTAAAAGCTGTACATCAACAACATGCAAATACGAAAAACCAGAGTCAATTCCAAATTGTTAAGGTAAATCACAGACAGACCGTGATAGAGTTATTTACTGCTACTTATCACTGAGTTGTTCATGATTGACGCTTAGCACAGGATCGTAAAAACCAATATTAATGACATTTACGTACATGTTATCGTCCTAACTATGGTGTAAAAGGACCGTCTTTTACTTACCCAAAACGCCTTAGCAACAAGCAGTCTTTTTTTGTGTCTTTCTACTAAGCCACCTACTTCCTTGAATACGGAATAATTAGCATTTATGCTTAACCTGATTTAATTGTTTTGTTCTGTACGCTTCATGATTCATCCAATCCCAAGGCTGCCCATCTCAAGGTTGTCTACTTATTATTATGGTGGGGTCGGTATGAATGTGCCTCAATTGCATCTTTCCTAACAAAAACTTACAAATTATGCACTATAGGAGGGCGAAGGAGACAATGAGCCGTCTTGGACTAATTAATGACGGACCCTTAAGAGAATACGCGGAAGTAAACATTTTGATCTTTCAGTAATGTTACTATTTCGGTTGTACAGTAAGGGACTTGTGAGATACCGTTAATTTTCTCCTGTTACAACCTATTACATACTTTAAATTTTAATTTTGCTGGGTGGACGGTTTGGGGGTGGAGAGGGGGCCGGTATTGGAGAACGTAATTTCGGCAGCTATTTGTACGAACACGAAACTTCTGAAGTCCTATTAGTATTGCTATGGTAAAAGTCAGTATTCTGTAGCCTTACCTTTGAGAGACAGCGCTCGCGAACGCCAACAGCCACAAGTGAACCTCAAGCATGATAACGCAAATTTGATTGCCAATTTCACAGCATTGA
>CALNXK010000011.1:3545000-3672500 GCA_942486035.1 Porites lobata | reverse complement strand
ACTACATAATGAAATTGTCAAGTTCATGGCGAATGTCCGCGATTTCCAACGAACTCTGGAAACCCTTTGGATGGCGCATATTTTGGCAGACAACAGTTGTTGTGACTGTCGAACTGAGTTGTTTCAAAAAATATCTTTAATCAAAATGAAAAATTTCGAAAGTGACAGCTTAACTTATAGGGTCATGGAGAAATTCACTAGGTAATGGAAAAAAGTGATGAGAAGAGCTCAAAAGAGGATGTACCCTGTTTAAACATGCCAGACATGCAGTGTCCGTATGGGTCATTACACTGAATGTCATGAAAAGTCCATGAACTTGCTCAGAACATTTTCTTGTCAACTTTTAATCCGTGAGCCCCAAAATTAAGCATTGCAAATTTTGTAACGCAGGATTATAGTCATATCCTGCACGTATATTTCGTGGGTGTTTTTTGCTATTCACACCCTTACATGAACGTCATTTTGTCTTAATCATTAGGTATAAAGTCAGTTCCTTAATTCAGCGCAATTTTGACCTCTAACATATACATCATTGTTGCTGTAAGCAAGTAAATATTTTATTAAAATGTATCGATTCCCACTAATAAGTGTACCTCATTATATTTTGGTATTATATTTATATTTCTTTAACCTTTCTCAGGGCGTTTGCGGTTTCACAGAATAATCATTTCGCATGGTTTTTCACAGATCACACCCATTTCACATGGTATTTTGCATGGCAAGAAAATTCCACAGATATTTTCACAGGAAGGTTAATCTATTCTTGTAACCTGTGAAATACTACGAGAGAACGTGGAGCCCGTTTCACAGGTATTTCACACGATTATTTCACATATCATTTCACATCTTTGTGAAATAACATGTGAAAACCTGTGTGAAAACTCTGTGAAATCCATGTGAAAAATTCACACGTTTTTCAGATGAACTTCACATATACTTCACAGGGTTGGTGCCAGTAGTGTGTGTAGCATGCTTAAACTGATTTAAATGTATAAGTAGTTTTTATACCTATATGCTTTTGAGTCAAAAGCGGACATAGTCAGCTGTGGCACATGCGCATTAGATACCATTTCCTTCTGATTTGCATGTCACGAAACGGGCATGAAACAAAAACGTATCCGGAATACTCTAAACAAACCTTGTAGAGTTGAACTAGTTACATGCTGAAATCGTGAATCTAAGCCATGTCAGAGCATCATTTTTCTTTCTTTTTTTTTTTGATATACATTGAAAATTCACCGATGGATTTTTCCAGGGAAAGCCAAACATGGACGAATACTTTTGAATTCGAAAATCATTTAGTAGAGGTGAGAAATTGCACGAAGTCTGAATCATTGTCGAAGGTTCAAGGTAGAGAAAGCTTGATTTTCCAAATATATGTAACCTTTTCCATCGATTTTCCAAATATATATAACGATTATTTGCTCGTCAAAGTTACTGATTCATTTGTCTTGTTATTTTGGTAAACGAGGGTGATTTTTCTCGCCCGGCGCTTACGCGTTTCCAACGTCTTCTGTTCATGTTCCTTTGAATACTTTTTTAAAACCAAATTTGATAAAATAATGTAATAGGATTAGAAAACGTTTGCTCAAAAAGAGATTTTCAGTAAAAGATCGAGGATCGAATGAAACACTAGGCAGGATTAAAGCGGATTTCTAGATGCATCAGACGCGGAGATTCAGTACAATATCCTTTCCTTTGTAGCTGGTACTCTTCCCGGGCCTTTGCGCTAGTCTTTGGCCTGGTCCCAGCACTCCTGCCTTAGTCTGTATTATTATTGTTAATTTTTGTTCGTCTGCAAATAATTGGAATTTCAGTTTGACTTACGTGAGTGTCCAAGGTACCCTGGGGACGTTTAAACGATTGGTAGCCAACCTTACCCCACCCCTTTGAGTTCTCCTTGCGGTCTTATAGCTGACTGTCTCCTTTTAAGAGGGTTATCAAATGTAAATGAACGTCAGATGTTGAGTTGAGGCCTTTAAATAAAGTGTTCACTTGCTCAGAAAAGGAAAAATATAGAAAAACATAAACATTTTGTTAAGCACTTCGCGAATTTCATTCCCCATTATCTGAATACATTCCGCAGACTGAGTAATGGGACAACAAAACGTAGTATAGTATGACCTGTTTTTTTTAATTCGTTCATTCCTCTAAGATTAAAATTTTCATTTCGTAACTTTTGTTTCTTCGTTAATTAGATTTATAATCAAGACAGCCGGAGGGAATAGGATTTGCAAAACTCTTAGTGGGCGCTCCTTGCATATTAACTAAACTTCCTCGCTTTATAAGACGGTGTAAAGGCGATCGTTTCAAACGCAGTTTTTATTTTCAGTGAGCTATGCCAATGGCAACAAACCGTTAGGCGATACGGTTATCTCCTCATCATTTGTCACCACCTGAGTCAGTACTAAACCCAGCTTGTGAGTCAGCTGGCACGATCGAGTCTTAAGCACTGAGCATGAGGGGTCGTACACCCAGAGCGTCACCTTCTGTCACGATCCGTCGGAGTTCCGGTAGACTGGTCGAATTCGAGGATCGAACGCACCTGGCTCAGTTCCTCTGTATGGCAAGTTTTTTTTGTTGTTGTTGTTAACTTTTTCTGTTGTTGTTTTTCATTGTTTTGTTGTTTTGTTTTTTGTTAATGAAACTGGGACCAGTTGCATATTACACAACGAAACTGCTGACTTATGGCTGTTAAAATGTATAAGTTTGGCTTCCTCAGCCTGCCGCAGATCGTCGTTCAAGTGTTACAAGCCTTACTTGCTATCAGTTGTAACATTAGCAATAATTGTCAAATCGAAAGGGAAAGTAAAATAACTTACACTACTGCTTGGAAAGGGGAGAAGTTTTCCTTGTGGTGTGACCTACCCCCGGGGCCTACCCACCCACACACTTTATTCATATCATCATAGGCTGAGTGGGTTACAGTAAGCTCATAAATTGGCCGATACTGGCTGCCAATGGCGCCCTTGAATGCTGACCAAGGGTGGATTTGGGGTGGGCCCAGGGGGCCCCGGCCCCTGCTTTTGTGCGGGAATTTTTTCTTTTGTAAACGTGTGTCGGATGTTCAATATGGAATCCAGGCATTTGCTAAATTTAAGCGTCCAGAATGCACTAGATTGCATCTCAGAGAACTCCAGTCTTTAACATTTCCCCAGAGGAGCATGCTTCTGAAACTACTTTATAGAGTGCGCCGTTCGCAGTCCTGATGGGCGCTATCGCGCCCATATTGCCACTGTATACTATATCTCTAGGCCCCCTCTATCACAAAATCCTCCCCCCGCCTCTGCTGACGTCCGAGCGTACTGTAAAGATATTAACATGCGGGAAAGACGACACGTATGTTGTCCTCCAATCTCCTTCACGAAGTTTCTTTCATTCATTTCATTCAATAATTACTATATAAACGAATGTCGTAAACGGTTTGGCTGGAGAAATAGAAAAGAATGTTTTGAAGTTCTAATCCTCGCCGAAAAGAAAATTCCAGTCCTAGCTCCGCCTCATCCATTCTGACGTTCGTATTATTAAAAAGACTGCTCTCTTTCTTTCTGAAACGTGCTGATGATGTCCACCAAACTCATCATATTTTTTTTATTATTCTCTTCAAGCCGTCGTGATTGGAACTACAGACTACTACCTTTCAAGAACTGATTTTGTCTCGGTACGGTTGATAATACTAAAATGTCGTCAAGGCATGATGAATACCGAACTTGCCTAATAACGAACCAGAATAGACCTTTTTACCGATACGGCGGCCATATTGAATTAATTAGATTTAACGAGTATTATGAGATGCCCAGGGGGCATGAGCACGATCCTATACTCACTCAGTATTTAGCGCGCTTTTCGGGGCAATTTTTCCTAACGTTTTCCTAGAATAAGATTGTAATGGGAAAAAAGATCGTTGTGCCATGTTTGGATGTAATAATGATCACCGTTTTCCCGGGAAATATATGGTGAAAGACCATACCAGTTTCTTCAGAGGTACGTTTCTGCTGGACCCAAGGCACTTGGCTACTTGGACGAGACTACTGAGCTTGAAGGAAACAAAAATGCTAAAGTTTGCTCAAATCATTTTAAATTGGGAAAACCAGTTGACAGTCATCCTCATCCCACGTTCTTTCTAGAGGGTTATAGTCGAGAAATAGTAACAGGTAAGAGAAAAGCTCCCGTCGACAGGCTTCCAGTACCATCAATTAGGATTAGGAAGAAGAAGTCATGTACTGATTCTAAACAGCGAGAGAAAAAAGAAACAATGAATATTGTGCACACTACAAAGAAACCGGCCGGGTATGGCTTTTCACTGTACTATTTATCGGGGAAAAGGCGATCATTATTACATCCTATACTAACACGGCACAACGATATGTTTTCCCATTACAATCTTATTCTAGTAAAACGTTAAGAAAAATTGCCTCGAAAAGCGGGGGTAAATACTGAGCGAGTATAGGATCGTGCTCATGCCCCCTAGGCATCCCATAATACTCCTTAAATCTAATCAATTTAATATGAACAACAACAACAAAACAACAAACAAACAACAACAACAAACAAATTTTATTGAAAATTGGAAAATAACTAATTACATTACTTTCCCACCCGCAAATAGCTTATGAACTAATCGAGGCGGGGGGAGCTGAAGACATATTAAAAAACAAGATTTATATATAGATGGACTAAATAACAGTGAAGACACTACAAAACAGTAAATAGAATTTAAACTAACTTAAAACAAGGCATGTACATAACGATTACGAAGAGAGGCTAACCTAAAGTATTAAATAACTTAATAAGACGGGAGACTTCGACATAATCATCTTCTGACCGCAAAAAATTTAGTAATAATTCCTTTATTTTTTTACGAAAGGACGAACGTTTAAGTATTTTAATCGAATACGGAATAGAGTTCCAAATTTGGGCACCGATTCTCGTGAAAAAGGCATACATTTTATCGGTTCTAGAGAACTTAACTTATGACCGCCGTATCAGTAAACAGGTCTATTCTGAAGCTGGCTTGGACATCAGAGCGGAGCAACTCTGTACAAACAACTTGTGATCGTGAGTACACCTCTCGGACAAGGCAGCACTAGAAGTGTATATCCAACCGTTAGGTTATTCTAGTCACCCAAAGAGCCAAAAGTGCTGTCGTGTGCCCAGACCAAATATGGTTGCGTTTTCCCCCTGATTTTCCATTCCTGGAGCGCAGCACTTATGACTTATCAAAGGCAAGGATGTCCTTGACGCCTGCCATACTTGTTTCGATAATGGCGCGCGGTTCCTTCAGTACAAACTCCTTTCCTTTGTAGCTGGTACTCCTCCCGGGCCTTTGCGCTAGACTTTGGCCTGGTCCCAGCGATCCCGCCTTAGTCTGTATTATTATTGTTAATTTTTGTTCGTCTGCAAATAATCGGAATTTCAGTTTGACTTAAGTGAGTGTGCAAGGTACCCTGGGGACGTTTAACGATCGGTAGCCAACCTTACCCCACCCCTTTGCGTTCCACTTGCGGGCAGAACTGCTTATATCTTAGAAACGAAATCACCAGTCTACCCAAGCGAAAAATTGGTGTTAATTTTAAACCAGTCTTCTTTTACTGAGTATTTCAGTTAAGTAGGACTGTGCTATATCTTTTGGTTTCTGATCCCCTTTCTTTTCTTCATCGAAAGGGAGGATGGAAAAGGACTCTAGGAAGGAAGTTGAACAAACGTACAACAAAACACAACAAGGAAGATACTTAAACGTTTATTTAGCATTCCCATTCATACATAAACCTTTACATTAGCTACTGAATTACAAACGTTTTGGGTTTCCTTTGGGCTAACTCTTTAATATTCTCACTTAATTACGTGCGATTGCTAATTTGTAAACAAGAAACCTAACAGGCGGAATAATTTGTAAAAAGCATTTTTGTTAACTTAGTTAATCAGTCTGAGTGTGTTCTTTCTATTGATTAAACTGCGATTGTGTGTCCAGGGCTTCTATGACTGAAATGCTTAAAAAATAATGCAATCGAAAATGGAATAAAGCTGGCTTCGTTTCTGTCTTTGTTTCTTTGTGGTTTGTTCGTTTTTTTTTTATTCTTTTTGGCTGCCTTCGTCGGTCCAGTCTCCAACCCAATGGCCCCCTGTAAATTTTAAAGAAATCGCACTCCTATGTCCGGGACTGTCTGCGGGGTAAAACTTTTTCGTAACATTATTTTGCGATATTCGTTATTGGGCCAAGGTCCTTCTAGTGGTATTTCTCATGCTTTTTGTAGCTAGTGGTTGCCTGATCATCAAACTACACGTCCGCTTTAATGCATTTTACGTTTAAAACCGTAATTCGCTCGCTGAAACCTTTTTTTAATCAAAAGTCTGGCAGCAGCAACTAACAATTTATTACTTTTGAGCTATTTTTCTGGTGCAAAAAAGCAATTGTGAGCAGTTCTATCCTAGAATACTTTTTCAGTGAGGTTTAAACTTTGTTCAGAATGAACAGCGCTTGCGGATTTGGATAATCTGGCTCTGCTATGTCCACCAATGTCATCTTGCCAGTGCTGTCAGAACTCAAGTACTTTTGGTTGTAGAACTTGTTCTGGAAAAAAGTATAACTCCAATAATAGAGAGGTACAAATTGTGCTTCGTCAGGATATGTTGAGCCAGATGAAGTTTGCTATAATATAGAAAAATATTAAAATATTAAAACATTATAAAATGACATTAAGTATACACACAGCTTCGCCTTCCATTATAGGATTACGAAAATGTCCCGGAAGTTGTACTTTGATTAGCCAGTTGTTTTTATGTGTGGGGGAGGCTAGAGATGCAGTTGTTCTCGTGGTGGTGATTACTTGCTTTGGGACTACACAGTAAATAAAACTGATGACGTCAATGATGCAGCAAAATTCAGTTTGAGTTGTTTTGATAGTGAATACAAAATGGCGGAACATTTCACTCGTTTCACGAGGAAGAAATAGGCGAACTATTGGCTCAAAACAGCAAGAGCAGCAAGAAGATAATTCGACGGATGACGACTGCTATTTGGAGAATATTTGCCGAACTGAACAACCCTGTATCTCCTAAACTTGGCGATAAACATGCACTATCGAAGATGAACTTAACATCGATGGAGGTAAGCAAGTTTTAGCTTGTTTTCAAACTAGGAATTATTTTGAATGAATAATAAACTTGTGAATTGCCATGTTGGAAAATTCTGCAAAGATCTATTTTTAAAATTACGCGTGATTTGATCTGTCAGTCAAATTGTACTTTTTAATGGTTTCCTCTCTGATTTTGTTGAGATCACTTCGTGTGTATACACTAAAACAATTATTCTTTTCAATCTCGGTGAATAGTGGTTTTAGGAATATTTACCTCCCCACTTCGTGGCGCGGCAAATATTTAGCCACTATTCACCTCGATTTCAAAGAATAATTGTTAAATATACTAACGCTTCAGTCTAAAAATATTAAAATGGACCTACTAACTAAATTCCTTCGCCTTATCATTCAAAGTACATAACTTTCTTAATAAAGTGATTATGTAACATGATAAATTTGTGTACTTTGAATGATAAGGCGAAGGAATTTAGTTAGTGGGTACATTTTAATATTTTTAGACTGAAGCGTTAGTATATAAGGCATTCTTTCCCCCCTCCCAGCTTCCCCACCCCCCAAAACCGAGAAAAACACCCGCGAAACAGAGAGTCAAGGGGCGGCGGATATTTAGCAATTATTGAATGAGGCTGACTATCATCTGAAGAATTATGGAGATCTCCGAGGGTGTTGGGGCCTTGGCGGGTAACACCCTCCGAGACAAATAATAATTGTTAATTATTAATTGTTAATTATTGAATGAGGCTGACTATCATCTGAAGAAATAAGGAGATCTGCGAGGGTGTTGGGGCCTTGGCGGATAACACCCTTCGAGATGATACGAAAGACGAATTCAATAATTGTTTTATTATTCATTCAAAATAATTCCTAGTTTGAAAACAAGCTAAAACTTGCTTACCTCCATCGATGTTAAGTTCATCTTCAATAGTGCATGTTTATCGGCAAGTTTAGGTGACAGGTTTGTTCAGTTCTGCAAATATTCTCCAAATAGCAGATGTCGTCGGTCGAATTGTCTTCTTGCTGTTCTTCAGGTTTGAGCCAATAGTTCGCCTATTTCTTTCTCGTGAAACGAATGAAATGTTCCGCCATTTTGTATTCACTATCAAAACAACTCGAACTTAATTTTGCTGCACCATTGACGTCATCACTTCACATATCGCAAAATTCTTCCAAATTTGGTCAACAGTAGCTGGTTTTGATGAATTATACGTGGGATTTTAGCCAATCAGAAGCGGAAAATGAAATATTTTGAATTAATAATAATTAGCAAGTATTGAATGAGGCTGAGTAGAACTGATGTGGAGAATTGTGTAGACTGGCGAAGACGATATTATTCAAAGAGTCAGAGGCACCCAACGTCAATTTTTGGAAAATATCTGTTCGGAAGACGATTTGAGATTTAGAATTTTCGGAATATTTGTTGTAAAATTTCTTGCTTGCCTGCCTCTCCTAGGATTTTTGAACATCTCAGAAATTGAATAATTGCCCATTTACCCTGAAAAGGTCACCTAGAATTTTCGGGAGCCCTTTTTCTGGCTGAAATTTTCGAAAAGGTAAGTTTTCATCCCTATAATTTTCGGATCACTAGACTTTCAGCTAGGAAATCCGAACAGATGAAACATTTTTAGGGGATAAAAATATGCCTATATCTACCGTTTAAATACTAAAATACGTTCAACAATGCCATGTTTGAAATGGTTTTGAACTATCTTCTCGTTGGGTGCCCTTGACGAGTTCTACATAATTCTTCACATTATACGGAAACCAAATTAAATAACTGTTTTATTATTCATTCAAAATACTTCTAAGTTCTTAACAAGCTTACCTTCTGGTAAACTTTCTCTAAAACTTTGTCCTATTTCTCGGCACGGGTTCAGGATATACTATGTTATCTACTTTTGAGGAGTATCTGCAAGTAAAAACATGTTGCTAAACATGTTTTTACTTGCAGATAATCCTCAGAAGTAGATAACATCCTTCGAGCGATATTGCGTATTCTTGCATTTCTTCCTTTGAGTTAGTTAGAAATTCACCTATTTCGTCTTCAGATATCCTTGAACGCCACTTTTTTTTACTTCACTCAGGATAAAAACAGCTAGGCTGCCGCGCCTGAAAACGATGTTATATTGCTCACATGATCTTCCAAATAATCATGGTAAGCGTCAGTTGGTTATGAAGAATAAGCCGGGAGATTGGAGCGAATCAGAAAAAGCGGAATATTTTAAATGAGAGTAATAAATGGTATCGTGAATAAGGTATACTCCGTTCATATATATATATATTGGTCGGTTACTCCTCCCGGACCTCTAATCTGTTTAATTAATGATTTCTCAAAAAGTTGCTTAAAAGTTGCTCAAAAAGAGTCAAAATTTGCTTTTTGTGACGAAAGTTGCTCAAAAGTGAAAAAAAAAACTTTTTGTTACCCTCTTCGAAAAATATGCAAATTGTAAAACAAAATAAAGAATTTCTTAGCATTTTTGTACAATTTTAGGGGCAACGCTAAACAACTTTGTCCTAAATTAAAACCAAAACATTTATGAGTAAAGACTACACATCAATATCAGGAGCCCACAGCCTGGGCCCCTTTCAATATATCAACATTAATCTTCTTAAGATTCTACTATGAGCCAATAAAATTGTTGAACGACCCTCTTCACCTGAGACAGGCGTCGTTCCCCATTTTGAATTTTCTTTTAAAAACGGCTGACCTTTGTCTACTAAAACATTGTGAACTATGAAAGAAAGAAAAATTTAAGCACTAAAGGATGTTCCGATATCTCAGAATTGCTAGGAAACTAAAGAAATTCCTTAGAATGCAAAAAGTTGCTCGGAATACGAGAGGTTGCTAAAAAGTTGCCGAGCAACTTGTGGAAAGCCCTAAACTGAGCCAGTAGAAATTTCGAAACTGCCTCGCGCGTGAATTCACTGCTCATAACGCATGCAAGAATGCAGGGACGTATACAAAACACCACTCTGGACCTAGTCCATGGACCCCTTCGTGGACCCGGTCCATGGACTACCCCTGTGGACCCCCACCTCTAATTTCAAAAGATGAATTTTACCAGAGGTCTAAGCAAATTGCAGCCTCCTTCCCAGATTTTCTGGGACTGGTCAAGTGTCTCCCAGAATCTGGGAGACTACAAACAAACGATTTATGGCAGGGGCAGATAAGTGTGAGATTTGTCTCTACAGAGCGTAGATAGGTTAGTGGAAAGTGCAGCCATAAAACTGTGTACTTGACCTAACCTCAAACGCCGAAAATAGCACCAAAATCCTTTGACAGCAAAAGCGTAAATTTCTGCAGAATATCTGAATGGTAAATCGGACGTTAATGTATCGGGGACGTTTTCACAGGAAATCGCGGATACACCGCTTGTGCAGTCAAAAATTCATACCGAAACGCACCAGATTTGAATTGCAATTTCTATGTTGTGGAGGCCACTTTAGCAAACAAATGAATGCGTTTTCAAGACTACCATCATGCAGTTCGAAAGGGCGCCGAAAGATGAATCTGAAATCTACAACTACCAATGGATTCAACTTTCGAATAATAAATTCATTAATGGAATCTTGCCAGGTACGCTTGACCCGGCTTGAGAATCGGATCAGCAGTCGTTTCCAATCTGCAACATAAACTTCCCTCATCATGTAATTTGTGTTCCCCAATTTGAGTTTAAAATTTCTCAAACAGAAATTGAAAACTATGCTTGTGCAAGATCTTGTAACGAAAAATTGCAATTGTTGAAAACGTGCATGAAAGTCGAAAATGCTTCCTTGGAGGCGTTAGATGCCGGAAATTAGCAGTACCCAACAACAACCCAATGAAAGCGTTTAAGTAATCGCAAATAACCTTACCACAGCCTCTATGTTTATATTGCCACTCACTGGGTCGGCCTGGGCCGTTATGACGTACTGTTTGTTACTATTCAAGTCCTTGAAGAGTAGACTGATATACTGAAAGCCCCGACTGTAGGCACTTGTAGTTACCACAGCTGATTAAAAAGAGATTAATTTGAATTCAGTATGGATTAAACAAAAAGAGAGAGAATAGAGTTTTTTAAAATGAGAAGGATCTCTCTAACCAACCCGATTTGCAAACTCCTGACTAGAACGGTGTTGATAAAAAGATGACAAGCCTCGGATGAGAGTAACATAAAATGACAACTCCTTGACTTAGGTTGACGTAATCAGGGCCCAGGCTCTTTCATCTTTGTTTTGAATTCAGAAAAAAAGGAATAACTTAAGAACAGCTCCAAGCCAGGATACTTTCTTGAGGAAACCTTGTGCTGCTGGCAAATAATCAAATAAAGGGGTTTAAAAATAGCTCAAAAACATGAAACCCGGTGGCAACAGAAAAAAGCAAATACCTTGGCAAACGTGAATACCATCTTGCTTTCATCTAGCAAGGAGATAAAACGCGTTCACTGAAATGTCTGACAAACTCTGGTTACCATATACAACTCTGTTCTTCCAGTTTTTTCATAATTCTTCCTGCCTTCTACCGCTCATCAACGTACCGACACTTCATATATTGCGTCTATTTTATTTAAGCGTGTAAAATGTACGTGCGTGGCACCTAAAAATTATGGCCAGTGGGAATCGACCTCAAAGAATCGTATAAAACAAAAAATGCAAACAAACAGGAAAGGACTAGAAAGGGAAAGCACAAAGAACACCTACTGTTGCCTGTTGTATCGCTAAAGGCGCCATTACAATTCACGGAATTATTAGTTGAATCACGCTGCACCAGGCTGTCAATTTCCCTGCTAACAAGGCTCCACATACGATAATTGGTGTTTGGTTCAACTTCGTGAGGTCGAGAGTACGGGTCGCCCAGAGCAGGAAGCAGACGCGTTGCCGGGATACAGATTGCACTACTCACACAAACCCAGTGAGTAGGTGGCTTCGGGAAAGGATGAGGATGGTCTGACGTCATCGCTTCTTCATGTGCCTGTGGTTTTCCTTTCTAACAAGGACATTAGTTGGTATGATTATTCCACACATCATAAACCACAAAGAGAATGGGAACACGAAAGCTGTCAGGGAAATGATTTTTGAGATCGCTTAGGTGGTTAGCCTTAAGTTATGATTGGTCGATGGTGTCGAAAGCCCGGTGGGGTACTCCCTTATATAAGCCATATATAGGTATGTGCCGTCCCAAAGGGTAAGGTTTTTGTCCCGTTTTGGTCTGAAAACGGGTATAGACTTCAGCCAGTTTTGGTCTGGAATCGGATATGGTTTTCGAGGAAACTACGGGAGTGTATGAGCGTTTTCATCGCTTTAATTCCTAATGAAGACAAGAAAGAAAGAAGAAATAGGTAAATTCGAAGTGGATTTTAAGAACTCTTTTTTGTCCGCGTTCTAATCTAAGAAATGATGACATAGTTTCTTAGAGGCCAGGATTTGAAGAACCGGGCGGCATAACCACACCAAGAAATCCCAGGAGTACCCCCCCCCCCCCACCCCCTGCCCCCTTTGAATTAGGGAGCTTAATTAAGCAAAGGCGTTTATGAGCCACGCCCGTCAACCGGAAGTGGGACCTTTTCTCTTTTAATATGCCTTGACGCTGCCAAATTTGTCTTGCGAAGTGTCTTTACTCTCATAAAGACGATCTGCTAGACGATTTGGACAAAAGCAATCGGCCCAAGAATAGAAAATGTCTACTTCTGGGCATGATTAACGCGCTTTGATATCCGCCAAAAAGATACTCTGCTTCAATCCACGCACCATAAAGCAATAATTAACACAACCTTGTTTCAACTGAGAGTTTCGTTTCTTCCCTGTTCCCTTAAAGCTTCAGAGAAAAAAAATCCTCGGTAGAGGATGGGGGAATGTAAGTTGACTAGGAACAGATTAGTTTTTAGCAACATTTTTGCTAATTTAACTTAAAAGGCCGGGGGTAGCTGTCCGGGACTCAGTTCCTGTTTGTAAGCCCTGTTAAACAGATGCATCATGTTGGAATCATTTTGATGCCTTTTTGGACGGCTTGATCAGGTTTGAAGAAGTTCAAACTTTTCATTCAATGTTCGTTTTGCTCTCGTGGTCGATGGACAAGTTGGATTCGGGCGTGTGCAATTAAAATAAATATTTTGATAAACAAAGCAATGGCTCCTCATGTGGGTTTAACAGTTTAAAAATTGATTCGGCCAGAATTTGCTTCGGCTTCAAGTATCCAGGCAGCAAGTTGGGTTTTTTTTGAAAGAGAATGCAAAGATTGGGCAACAGCAACTTCAGAGGGCTAACGCCCTCCTTTTTCGCAGCTCGCGAGCTTACACCGGTAACTTTGAGGAAAAGAAGTGCGTGACTGCTCGCATGTAATAAGTCCGTTTAAATGGGCTTTTGAACAAGTACGTGATTATTCTTCCTCTTTTGAAGTGGGGACTCCCACGAAAAGAGGTGCGGATGCTCTTGTTCTAGTTTGGGGGTGCAGATGGACCTTCTAAACCTATATGGTTTGTTTTCCGTGATATTCTTCAGTGAATTTTTTTCCTTAATTGTGCATACATATCCACGTAAGTACACGTGCATAAGACGACTTACGAAAGAAAAATTTCCCTGGGGAACCATCGCGTGTTCTGAAATGGGAATATAAAACGTTCAAGCTAAAAAGTATTGATTGCAGGTTTTGGTCTCGTTTGGGACTGTCCATGAAAAGCTGCAAAATGTCAAGTAAGAAAAAGAGAAAAAGAAGAAAGAAACAGAAGAGAAAAACAGATCGAAGACAACTTCGTTATCGCCATTGAAAGTGCTATAGCTCCTATTTAACCATCTGTTTTAGAATGACATTTCAGAATTAGACAAATAAAGCTTGAGCGGCGTCCCGATTGGTTTTGGGGGTGGGGGCTTAGTTCCAATTTACCGACGAGTCCCCGCTCCCCAACGAGGAATCAATTCTTACCTGTCTGTCCTGTTTTGATACCAATGCAAGAAGTTTAAGGTCTTCCTCAAGCCTCTCCTCGTTACCAAGATCAACGTATTCCTCGAAGCTGTCATCATATCGCTGCAACTTAACATTTGCGGGAGCAACTTGGTCTAATAACACATCTGAAAATACTTGTAGAAAAAGATGGCGAAATTCCTTGACCTCCCCTCCTTTCTGGAAAGAGATAATGCGCTTGTTTTCGTCGTGAGTCACGTGAACCTTTAACATCTTTGACTTCTTAAGCATGTCAGTAAATTCCTGAGAAGATATTGGTATCAGTATGTTTATTATCATGTATATGTATTATCCATATAGGTCGATAGTCTCACGCCTCTCTTTAAAAACCACCATTTTTCTTCTTCTTTTTTTTTTTTTTTATCTGTCCTGTGTCTTCAGATCTGCACAGGGCAGGCTATATGTCGGTAACACCACAGGCATCGCAAGCTCACGTTACGAGTGTGGAATGTACAAGAGAGTCAGTGTCGCGTTACAGGCCGGCGACCGCGGAGACTTTGAGAAACAAAATACTGAGGTCTCCAAACGCTAAATTCATGTACGTGTGTATCATAATCATGCTGGGTTGTGGTTCAGTGCAAGAAGAAGATTTTTAAATCAATTAGATGAAAAGAGTTTGCTATTGCTTTGGTGAGAAGAACTACAAATGCTGATATGAACTGAATTAATTAATCCTGAGAATTGAAAAAGTTCATTTCACATTCCGTTGATATAAATGAGAAGAAATTATAGACTGGAACGTGTAGTATCTCTCAGCAACCATTTTACAAGTTCCAGCCTATATAATTTCTAATCTTACATTTAATCCTTGTCTTCCACGTTACCATGTTCACACTAGTGGTTTAGTTCGTTGACACCCCTAGAGGACCAAAGTTGGAAATAACCGTCTTTTACTTACCGTACGTGCGATGCGATGATTACAAGTCAAGCAGAGCCTTTTGATAGCTTCCGTAAGTCTGCTTTAAACCTTGCGACCCTTTAAGTTCCCTTTTGCGTGCAGGAATGTGCAGCATGCTTAAACTGATTTAAATGTATAAGTAGTTTTTGTACCTATTTATACTTTTTCAGTCAAAAGCGGAAGTTAGTCTTAAGTGAGTTAGCAAATGTAAATGAGCGTCAGGTATTGAGTTGAGGCGTTTAAAAAAGTGTTCACTCGCTCAGAAAAGGAAACATATGTAGAAAAACATCAACATTCTGTAAAGCTTTTCGCGAATTTCATTCCCCGTAATCTGAATTCCGCTGACTGAGTTATGGGATAAAAAAAGGTAACATATAGTATGACCTGTTTTTCTTAATTGGTTCATTCCGCTAAGTTAAAAAAAAAAACTAATGCCTAAAAACCATGCATTAAGCGAAACAGTTCCCTACTAATTATTTGTCACCACGTAAGTCAGCACTAAAGTCAGCAAACGCTAGTGTTAATCAGTGAGGGGTCGTACACCCAGATCAGTCCATCAAGCGTCACCTTTCGTCACGATTCGTCGGACTTCCGGTAGATTGGTCGAATTCGAAATCACAAAGGACCCGAATCAGTCAGTATTAGACGTGTTTTTCGTATTTTGTTTTGTTTTGTTTTGTTTTTTTTTTTTTTATTTTTTATTTTGCTGTTGTCGTTTAGTTGTTTTGTTTTTTGTTAATGAAAATGGGATCATTTGCATGAAACTGCTAACTTTTGGCCGTTAAAATGTATAGGTCTGCCACAGATAGTAGTTCAAGTGTTACAAGCCTTACTTTCTATCAGTTGGAAAGAGGGAGAAGTTTTCCCTGTGGTGTGCCCTACCCCCGAGGGGGCTACCCACCCGCACACTTAATTCATCTCATCATGGGCTGAATGGGTTACAGTAAGCTCATAAATTGGCCGGTGGGGGCTGCCAATGGGGCCCTTAAATGCTGACGTCCGAGCGTACTGTTAACATATTAACATGCGGGGAAGATGACACGTATGTTGTCCTCCAATCTCATTCACGACATTTCTTTCATTCTGATTTTGTTCAATAATTAGCATAACAAATGCCGTAAACGGTTTGGCTGGAAAATAGAAAAGAATGTTTTGAAGTTCTAATCCTTCCCGAAAAGAACATTTCAGTCCTAGCTCCGCCTCATCCATTTTGCAGTTCTTATTATTTAAAAGACTGCTCTCTTTCTTTCTGAAACACGCTGATGATGTCCAGCAAACTCATCGAATCATATTTTTTTAATTATTCTTTTTAAGCCGTCATGATTGGATCCACAGACTACTGCCTTTCAATTAAGAAACGATTTTGTCTTGGTCTATAATCTGATACTAAACTGCCGTCGATGCATGATGAATACCGAACTTGCCTAATAACGAACCACAATAGACCTTTCTAACGATACGGCAGCCATATTGGATTAATTAGATTTAAGGAGTATCATGGGATGCCCAGGGGGCATGAGCACGATCCTATAGTCAAAAAATATACTTGCTCTGTATTTACGCGCGCTTTTCGGGGCAATTTTTCTTAAAATTTTGCTAGAATGACATTGTAATGGGAAAAAAGATCGCTGTGCCCTGTTTGGATGTAATAATGTAATAATGATCACCGTTTTCCCGAGAAATATATGGTGAAAGACCATACCAGTTTCCTCAGAGGTACGTTTCTGCTCTTGCAAGGACCCAAGGCACTTGGCTACTTGGACGAGTCTACTGAGCCGGAAGGAATTTAAGGTGAACAAAAATGCTAAAGTTTGCTCAAGTCATTTTAAATTTGGCGGAAGACCAGTTGACAGTCATCCTCATCCCACGCTCTCCCATCGACAGGCTTCCAGTACAACCAATTAGGAGTGAGAAGAAGAAGTCAGATACTGATTCTATACAGCGAGAGAAAAAAAGAAACAATATTGTGGACACTCCAAAGAAACTACTATGGTCTTTCACTGTAGTATTTATCGGGAAAAAGGCGATCATTATTACATCCAAACTCGGCACAACGATATTTTTTCCCATTACAATCTTAATCTAGCAAAACGTTATGAGAAAAATTGTCTCGAAAAGCGAGCGTAAATATTGAGCGAGTATAGTATCGTGTTCATGCCCCTAGGTAGCCCATAATACTCCTTAGATCTAATCAATTCAATATGACCGCCGTATCGGTAAACGGGTCTATTCTGAAGCTGGTTTGGACCTCAGAGCGAAGCAACCCTGTACAAACAACTTGTGATCGTGAGTACACCTCTCGGACAAGGCAGCACTAGATGAGTATATCCAACGGGTAGGTTATTCTAGTCACCCGAAGAGCCCGAAGTGCTGTTGTGTGCCCAGACGAAATGTGGCCGCGTGTTCCCCGGGATTTTCCGTTCAGGGAGCGCAGCGCTTATGAGTTGTCAAACCAATTATGTCCTTGACGCCTGCCATACTTTTTTCGATAATGGCGCTCGGTTCCTTCAGTACAAGTCGTTTCCTTTATAGCCGGTACTCAACCCGGGCCTTTGCGCTAATCGACTTTGGCCTGCTCCCAGCGCTCCCGCCATAATCTAGATTTTCCTCGCACTTTCGGGTTCTATCTTGTTCCTTTCCAAGAAGAGATGAGTGGTTTTGACTGATGGGGGTGACGCGCGTTTCTTGTGGAGGGAAGAGCGTGGGCTCATTTCCCGAACAGCGGCTGGTAATCAAGTCCAGCCGCCGTCCAGCCTCATCCCAACAATTGTTTATCATGGGCTGAGCATGTTGTCAGAGAGCCGAGAAGGGCTTGAATAGGTTGGCTGGTCATTACGCGTCCTGGCCGTGATTCACATCTTAAAATTGCTTTTAAAATTCACTTTTTCTGAGCTAGACACGACAGAACAAGAAAGGACAGTAACATACTTAAAACTTTTATTTAGTATCCTGATGCACACACATTTACTGCAAACATTTCGGCCGAGATACCATGAAACTCAACCTAACTACATTACAAACGACTAAGTGTACTGTGAACATAATTTCTATTGATATAATCAAATTATAAGCCCACGCCGACGTATTTTACTTCAACAAAACCTTGATTGCTGAAACTAATTTGAAAATTCAAATCTCTTAAAGCGGCGACTAAATAAAATTTGCAACAAACAGGGTAAACAAAAGCTTTTTCGTGAGGTTCTTAATTTGGAACTTTGTTCAGAATAAACAGAGCTTGTGGATTTGGATAATCTAGAGAGGCCATATCCACCAGTGTCATGTTGCCATTGCTATCACAGCCCAAGTACTTTTTGTCGTAGAACTTGTTCCGGAAAATGGTATAACTCCAATAATAGTCAGGTGCAAATGTTGCTTCTTCGGGGTACGATGAGCCAGAGGAAGTTTCCTGAAATGTAGACATAATAAATAATAATAATGATAATAATAATAATAATAATAATAATAATAAAGACTTTATAAATGTGTCAAAAGCCTAGCTTACACGGAGTGTAAACTCTAAAACACTGCCCGCCCCATTAATTATTCTAAGAATTTCACATATATGAAGACGATAAAATGGCATAAGTATTAACACTGTTTATACTTATTGACAACTTCGCTTTTCATCTTAGGGTTAGGAAATTGTACGTTCATTAGCCAGTGGTTAGTATGTGTCTGTGGGAGGCTAGGGATACAGTTATTTTCGTGGGTGTGGGGAGGGTATCGCACAGCACGTCTACCTAGTGGATCCCACTAAACACAGTTTTTTATTCAGTGGGCTGAAGCCACAGTACCGTAAATCCTCTATTAAGCCCTTCCCGCCTCAAATGAGCCCCCATCTCCTAATTTTTCTTCACTAAGAAATGATAGACTGTATTAATCAATTATGACTGCAAAACTTCGTGTGGACTACTCCGGGATGGTTTATTTACCAACTGGAAGTTCGGATTTCATTCTGATCCTTTAATTTGCTGCTAGAATGATCTCAAAACGTCTTGTTCTTGAGCTTTTCCACTTTGTATTCTAGTTCTTTATGGAGAACTGATACCATCGTCGTTTCTAAATCAAACAAGCCCTGCCCCTCTCAAATAAGCCTCTCGTCTCTATTAACACTCCCTCAAATGGGCTTGAAATAACGAATAGGTCTTCTCTCCCCAGCCCCTCAAAAAAAGCCCCCCGCCACTATCGGGGGTTTGGAATGAAGGGCTTACAGGATTTACGGTGGCACTACTGAATATAAAGATTGTCTTCCAAAATAGAAGGTAAAACAAAGGACCCCGCCCCCTCGCTAAGAAAAAACAAAAACAAAACAAAAACAGAGAGCTACTTGGAAGTATTGGGGCAACGTGAACAAAGAAATATTCTTTTTTCGAAAATTGATCGGTTTCTCCACCGGACCTCTAACTGTCTAATATTAGTGCTGAATGAACTTCGTTTTGACCCAAAGTCATATTAATAATTCGCGCCATATGACATTGTGGCATTGTTGTTCGGCCCATATTTGAAACTGCCTTGGACAAAACGTTCACTTTCCCCATTATATAAGTTGTGTTCCCCACCGTCGGACGATTCTTGGTTCTGGGGAGAAATTGAAAACAATACTAGTGCAAGATTTGTGCCATGTAGAAACTGCATTATGGGAGCGTGACAGTGGTAAAATTAAGAGTACCCAACATAGGTGACGTTCATATCTCTTATTTAAATTTAAATTTCCTTAGTTCACATCATCTTCATTCTATGTTTCATTCCTTTCAAGGGTTAAGATGAACTCAACAATTTGGCCTGCTTCCAACCTATGGGTTACAGCTCTAACGCGGAGGCCATGGGTTTGAATCCTGTTGAAGTCCGGAAATTTTGTTTTGGTTAATTTTCAATTATTTTAATTGCAATTACCAACGATCATATCTTCAACTGAAATTGTATTTCTGCAGTTCACATAATCTTCATTCTTTATTAGCAACGAAATTCATGTTAAATTAATCACAAATAACTTTACCACAGCCTCTATGTTTATATTGCCGCTTGTGCCAGTTTGTGCCATCATGACGTACTGTTTCATCGTGGTCAAGTCCTTGAAGAGTAGACTGACATAGTTCTGATTGATGTCACTTGTAGTTATCACAGCTAATTAAAAAGAGATTACACTGAGTCAGTTGAGTGGATTAAACGAGACGGGAGGCGAGGGAAATTCTTACCGGCATTTTTAGAATGAGTACTTGGATGAATCTAACCAACTTGTATCTAAAACGTGGATTTGCAAACCCCTAACCTTAAAAATGCTGATCAAAAAAGCTATGATTACAACCCCTCCCACGCAGACGTTCCCAGGGGTTCGTCACGCTTTCCTTCCCCACGTTGGGGCGGGGTTTGTTCGCCAATAATTGGTGGACCCCACGATCTGCGTGGGAGGCTGGCCTCGTATAAGGGTAACATAAAATGAGCACTCCGATCCTAGCCTAGCAAAGATACTGTCTTGAGGAAAACTAAAGGAGGTTGGATCAAATCGACGGCAAAAACGTAAATCTGTCAGAAAAAAAAAGCAACTACCTTAGCAAAATGAATTGAACCTCCCTTTTATTTAGCAAGGAGATAGAAGGCGTTCAGACCATCACGCACGCATGCCCACTGACTTACAGAAAGTTTAAATGCTTATGTTCGGTGCTTATGTTCGACACACGACATTTTCGGAATGATATTTTAAAATTCACAGCATTGGGGTTGTATAGATCACTTCGATGATCTAAATGATATGTGGCGTGCTTGGAAAGAGATGTTTTTATTAAGGTGGTGGACAAGCATGCTCTTTTGTGTTCTAAACGTAAACGTGTTCGGGCTAAAAGTTCACCTTGGAAAACTTTTCAGCTCAAACAACACACGTATGAACGAGATGCCTTAAAACAAAAAGCTCTGCTGTGAGTTCAAATTCCTCTAGGGACTGGTTAAATTACAAAGAATGCCGCAATTCTGTAAATACTGAAATTAAAAGGGCCAAAGGATTGAACGACAACAATGCATTTCAGGTTAATGGAGGGGAACCACGAGCGACCTGGAGAATCGTGAATGACCTTTATGCAAGAAAACCAACTAATTCGAATGTAAATAAGATAAAAATGAATAGCCATTCTATTGCTGATGCACAGGAGTTAGCCGAAACCCTTAATTGCCACTTGACTGGTATCGAGCTAAAGTTAGCCAGCGTCACACCCAATGGTAATAGTTCTCTCTTAGAATATCTCAGTCTTAATCTTGATTATGAAAATTACTTCGTGCTGAAACAAACGCCGGATGTGGCTATTGTTTATTCATTTTTATCTGAATTAAGTCAATCTAAAGTTACTGCCCTAGATCAGATCTCTGTGAGACAGCTTCGAGAATGTGCTGATGACCTGATTGCACCCTCTCTTTGTTCTATCTTCATGGCTGTATTGTTTCTGGTGTTCTTGCTGATGATTGGAAGTGTTCTTTTAAATTGATTCCTTACATGAATATCGTCCAATCTCAATTATTTCTGTTGTGGCGAATGTGGTGGAAAGAATAGTTTACGATCAGGTCTCCACACACTTTTAAAGCATTAATAATTTACTTTCTAGTCACCAGTCAGGGTTCCGTCAGCTTCACTCGACTGTCACTGCTCTACTCGAGGCTACCGACAATTGGGCTTTTAATATCGAATGTACATATTGACCTTTATCTAAATCAAGATCTTACTCTGACCGAAGAGAGGTTTATAAATTTCTCGTGCGCCTCGCGCGTTGATCGCACAGCGAGGCAGAAACTCGAGTTGCGAATATTTCTATAGATCTCTTGGGTGTCCGCAGTTGACGTCATCCAGTTCTGACGTCAGGATGCATTTTAGGCTTGCCAGGCAACGCGTCTTTAAGGGTGAATGAAAACGCTGTGGTGCACTTTCATGTTTTATTTAAAAGTGCGTTCTTCGGCTTTTTACCGTTAAAACCTTACTTTTCCCTAAAATCTGTACATTTGAAGTCATGTTACACTGAGGCAAACCAATAATGAATTCGTTCTTTCCCCGCCGATCGATGTGACCAATTGATCAAATCAAAGCCTGGTTTCAGCTCCCTACCGAGTTCATCCTAGCCCGCGTAGCAAGCGTTTCTGTGCGGTTTAGGAGCAAAAAACGAGGAACAAGAGTCAAAGACCGCGCGGAAAATGGCGGAAGTAAAAGAAAGGAGAGTTCTCATTTAATTTCTCGCGCGATCAAAACCGAAAATCCCCTTCCACGGTCTCTTTTTGCTCCGAAACCAAACGGAAACGCTTGCTACGCAGGCTAAGTCCATCCGCAGTTGAACCCGAGAGTGAATTAGTATATATATTATATTAGTATTTGTGGTGATATTTGGCATAAATACCATGATTGATATTTCGAACAATAAATATACCATGCAAGTTTCAAGAAAATTGAAAACAGGGAAGGCTTTCATGGACAACCAGGACAATATAGACGTGTTCATAGGCTCTGACTACTACTGGGATATAATTACAGGCGAGGTTGCTCGTGGAGATGACAAATTGGTGGCAGTTAGTAGCAAATTTGGATGGGTCGTGTCTGGGCCTACAAAGGGGGACAGTGGAATCGCCCACTTCACCACATCAAATCTAATTGTTCAGAAACCACATGACTTCATGGAGAGCCAAAACCAGGCTACAGAACTAGCGAATAGTTTAAACCGGTTCTGGAATTACTGAGACATCAAGCAAGGTAAACGAAGATGAGCAGTTTTTAAGATTCATTAAGTTTGACAAGGATGAAGGAAGATATGAGGTTGACCTTGTATGGAGAGAACAAACATGTAAACAGTCAGACAACTTTGATCTGTCTGTCACCAGACTTAATTGTTTGAAAGCACGTTTGAAGAAGTTACTTCAGGAGTATGACAGCATTTTCAAGGCACGATTAGAAGCTGGGGTTATATAGTTGGTTTCAAAAGATGAGGAAGATTTCAAGGGTGCTCATTTTCTACCACATCATGGGGTTTTGAGAGAAGATAGCCTGCGTAGCAGGCGCTTGGAAGTAGTAGGCACAAGAAAAAACGGGCGCGCGAGAAGGAGACACGCGAAGGGAGAGGGAGTGCCTGCACGGAAGGCCCCCGAAAATCGTTTCCCGTCCCCTCTCCAATTACCTGGCAGCCGTTGCGCCGTGATCTGTCAAAAGTTTTGACAGAAAACGACTGACCTCGCACAAAACAAAGGTTGCCGCCAAAGAGCGTTGTACATTTTATCTTCGGTCTAAATATATCTGTTATAAAGATCAGCTGGGTTAAATGATTATAGAGCGATGGAGCAATCAACTGGTCGTTTTTAACCACAGGCACAATAAATAGGAAATAACACGGTCAAAACTGGGTATCTTTTAAAGAATGCATGCTGTGTAATTTAAAAAACTAAAAATATTGTTTTCTGAGCTTACTTAGCCACAACTGGGAAGACACCAACGATCACAGCGTACGTGGAAAATGACCATTGCTTTTACTGCGCTAAGTGGCAGCCGTTTTTGGAGCAGACATGTCTTACTAAGCGGACCTAAACTTCAGAACACAAGCTGTACCGACATGTACTACAGTAACGAGACATAAATAAGGGACCTCAGGTCGCCTCCGAACGACGAATAATACAATACTGAAATGTTTTTTTCAAATTCATGTCCCTGGAAAGTGTTTCATTTCATCAATATGTCCAAGTTTTGATGGTATACGTTCCATCGACAACACAAGCCGCCAAGTTCTTCTGAGCACAGAATATTTCCTTTGATCTTCATTGCAACGATTCGACAAATCTTTGTCTCTCGCCACTTCTGCTAATGCGTATCTGATGTTAATTCTTTCCATCGCGAATAACGTTTGAATACTCCAACTTTTCCGAGTTGAGATTACAGCCACATAGTCCCATTAAACCAGGTTGAAGTGACCTCCGAGACCTGAACTTCGATTGTATACAATTTAGTTGTTTTCAGGAACTAGTGGTGTAATGTAAGATCTTCACTACGTTGTCCATGTACTATTGATTGACAGTTTTCTCGCCCAGCGCAGTTAATTTTTCCCTCAGGAGCCTCTCGACCAATTGGAAATATCCCTACTCGCAGAATGCGAGTTGAAACGATTTTCATGGGCCTTCCGTGCAGGCACTCCCTCACTCCTCGCGTGTCTCCCTCTCGCGCGCCCGTTTTCTCTTTCGCCCAATACTTCCAAGCGCCTGCTACGCAGGCTAGAGAGAAGACAGGGAGACTACAAAGCTGCGTATCGTATTTGATGGCTCAGCAAGAGCGGACAAGAATCACTACTCGTTGAATGACTGTTTAGAAAAGAGTCCAAATTTAACTCCACATGTATTTGAAGTACTGGCCAAGTTTAGAAGTTATCCTGTAGTACTGACAGCTGACGTTGAGAAAGCATTTCATCAAATTTCAGTTAATCCGGCTGACCGTGACCAATTGAGATTTCCGTGATTTAAGAACGTTAAGGAGGAGAGACCAGAGATTGTGCAGTACAGGTTTCGTAGGCTTGTATTTGGACTGACTTCGAGTCCGGCAATTCTGAATGGAACAATTCAGCATCATTTATCACATTACAAGGAACCAGAACCACAAGTATCAGAATTGCTAGCTAATTCATTGTATGTCTGTTGATGATTTCCCGAGTAGAGCCAGTGATGATGAATCTGCTATTCATGTTTATCAAAGGGCACAGACCAATCCACAGAAAATCAATTCAAGCATTGTAAGGCAAAGGATCAGCGAGGAAATGAAAGAAGATGACAAGTCAGAGGTGAAGATCCTTGGATTGAACTGGGACACTATGAGTGATGAGTTACGGTTTGAATTTGTCAGTGTCATGGAGTATCTCAAGTCTCTGCCCCCAACCAAAATATCAGTGCTTAAGCTTTCAGCCAAACTGTTTGATCCACTTAGTTTGTTAAGCCCCTTCGTCGTGAACATGAACATATAGTTTCAGAGACGCTGCGTTGATAAAGTGAACTGGGATAACGGTTTAGAAGCAACAATTTTAGCAAAATGGAACCATTTCTTCGATGAGTTTTCATCCTCAGCCAAATTAAATATCCCCAGGTGTTACTTCGTGAAAGAGAAGAAGCCAGTTTGTCGCCAACTCCATAGGTTCAGTGATGCATCTGAACAAGCCATTGCAGCGGTTGCCTATCTGTGCACAGTGTATGAAGCTGGAGATCTTGACGTGCGGCTCATTGCCTCCAAAACAAAGGTTGCACCACTGAAGAAACAATCAATCCCAAGATAAGAACTCATGGGTGCTTACATTTTATCAAAACAAGTAGACACAGTTTGCCATGCGTTCAAGTTACTGCCATTTGAAATAGATGTGTACTATTGGGTAGACTCATTCACGACACTTTGTTGGATCAAGAACCACAGGCCGTGGAGGCAGTAGGTTCTGCACCAGCATAGGGTGAACGTGATCCGTAAACTGACAGACATAGAGAAGTGGAGATTTTGTCCTGGGAACATGAACCCAACCGACATACCCTCAAGAGGTTGCTCTGGGAAGGATCTTGTTGAAAGTGAATTGTGGTGGTCTGGACCGACCTTCTTAAGGGAGCCTTCAAATTTGTGGCCCGAGACACCATCTACATCCCTCAGCACCTAACACGACTTCTGAAGGTTTTACCAAGCAATGGCGTAAAGAGTATCTTTTAGGGTTGCGTGAATACCACCGAAACAGAACTGGAGCTATCGAACAATCCATTAGAGTAGCAGATATTGTCGTTTTGAACATAGAAGGATCCGCTCGTTGTTGGTGGAAGCTAGCCAAAGTCACGGAGCTATTGAAGAGCAGGGACAATGTTGCGAGGTCAGCAAAGATTCAAGTTCTCAACACAGATGCGCAAAGGAGACCGACCGTGTTGAGACGCGCAGTTCAACATCTCATACCACTGGAAGTGAACCATTCTTTGAGATGCTTAAAACGTTGACTATTTGAGATCGTTGTTATTCAAGTACATTTAGTGTATCAGTTTTAAGTCTTCTTTTGTCTTAAGAGTTGACTTGTAGTGTATGCGTCCCAATTTCTGGCCTGTTTGAGGACACTTACGAACACAGAACATGAATTTTGAGGAGTTTTCTACGTCACTTTTGTCAGTTGCGTTGAACGTTGGACATTTATCATTTGCTTCAGAACTTTTATGATTGATTTACCTTTGGGCAATCAATCCCGGGAGTGTTGTAATCATTTTATACCGGTACACGCGAGGATAGGTATATAGGTATGTAGTCACATGTTACAAGACAGTAAATCATCCATTTTTTCTGTTCATAACATTGTTTTCTGCTTTTTATCTATGTATTCCGGATGAGTTTTAACCGTGTTGAAATAAGATTATTATTATTATTATTATCATCATCATTATTATTACGGTTTGAAGATCAACAGCAGTTTGCTGCTTCTACGTCAATAACAGCATCGCACGTAGATCCAGAGCATGTTCATGGTGGCAGGCGGGAATTCCAGGGAGGAGTTAAAAAGACAGCATCAAGCCTTGAAGACTGCGTCGGCGAAATCGAGAATGGAAAGTGTTGATTCCACTCTACCCTCGGATCTGCTGCGGTCAGTTAACCAATCGAGAGACAAGGGTGCGAGTGCATGGCTTACCGCAGTGCGTCTTGTCGATCAAGGCTTGGTGCTGAATAAACAAGAATTCAGAGACTCTCTACGTTTAAGGTATAATATACTCCTGGTCGACTTACCACGCAAGTGTGTTGTGGTGAGAAGTATACCGTCTACCATGCCCTGTCATGCAAAAAGAGAGGGTTCGTTGCGCAAAGACACGATGTTGTTCGCAACCTACTTACCTCACTTATTGGTAAGGTTTGCAGCAACGTTGAAGTCGAACCACAACTACAACCTCTCGATAACGAGCGATTCAACCTCAGAAGCGCGGTAACAAGCCCGGAGGCAAGACTGGACTTCAAGGCAGGGGGCTTTTGGTCTCGTGGATCACTCCACTAGTTTTTCGAACCAACAGTGGGATGGGTGCCGATTGTAACTGGTATCTCAAACGTCTAGCCGAGAAGCTCTCAGAAAAGAATGAGGAACCTTATCACATTACTATTACTTGGATTAAAACATTGCTTTCTTTTGAGATTTTAAGGTCGGTACACACATGCGTAAGAGGTTCCAGGACACCCTTCCACAAAATTCCACAAAGAGATTTCATCGGATTGCCGCTTAAACGCTATTAGTATTTTGGGATCTTTTTAAAATTTTTATTTCATTTTTAATCGAAATGAATTGTTTTTAATTGAAATGATTTCTTTTTTTAATTGAAATGGATTTTTTAATCGAAATGAACAGGAGCTTATGAAATGAAATGACTTGCAAATAGTGCTTTGACTGAAGACTTTCTTTTCTTCTTTAGCGAAATTAGTTGTAAATAGTTTTTAATAGTTAGTTTTGTCATTATTATTATTGTTATTATAATACGAATGACATCGGCATTGACAAAAAGCAGCAACTTTATATAATCAAGAAAATGATAAATATAGCCATTAGAGCAACATATTACATTTTACATGGAATAGCCCAGACTTAATGCAATTTTGTTTTCTTTTCTTTCTTTCTTTTTTTGTTTTTGTTTTTGGTGTTGTTTTGTTTTGTTTTTGTTTTTGTTTTTGTTTGTTTTTTGTGTTTTTTTATAATTCAATCTCAAGCAGCATTTGTAAATTGCCTATACGTAGCGAGATTTACAATTGTACATTCAAAAACACAAATAAAGTTTCCATTATTAGTAGTAGTATTATTATCATCATTATTATTATTGTTATCATTATTACATTTCACAATTCCCTCTTTCTTCTAACGTGCACTTATGAGCCTTTATCTACTAATCGCTGTCTCTCGACGGACACAATGTCACGCATAATCACCGCTTTAAAGGAGCTGTGAAACGTAATTTATTAAAATTCAAAGGGTGGCAACTACAATAAAATTGAGTGAAAAAAGGCAACCGCTCAAAACATTAAAAGAAGGTATAAGACCCTGTTTACATGGAGTGGGGGACCCCGGTCTAGTGGGGTAGGTTTGTTTTGTTTGTGTCCCCCAGAGCGTGAAAACAAAAGAAACCAACCCCACTAGACCGGGGTCCCCCACTCCATGTAAACAGGCCCTAAATGACATAGTAAAAACAAGAGGAGGCACGATAATGGCAAAATAAGGGTGGAAGTAATTAGTGTTATGCCCTAATAGCAGGCAATAATGACGTAACAATCGAACTTTACAATTTGCATGACTCGCCGTTCCCGTCGTCTCGTTTTGAGAGAATAAAAAAATCATCGACCTTGATTATTCGTACTAGTAAATTTGATCACTTGTTTTCCCCATGAAATACCACATTACATTGCTTTTATCCCATCGGTCCAAAAGCGCGTGCAAAGATGGCGAGTATAGTAAGGTCTATTTTATTAGTCTGCTACACAGCCGTTTTTAGTGTCGTTTGAAAACGCTCGACTGTGTAGAGATACTACTATTTTATGTGACATTAAAAAAATACATTGGACACACAGACAAGAAAGGAAAAGAAAGATCACGAAAAGGATGTCAAAAAGAACACTTACTCCTGCCTGTTGTATCACCGAAGGCTCCTTCACAATTCACATTGTTGTTAGCTGGATCACGCTGCACCAAGCCGTCACTCTGCCTGCAAACAGGACTCCACAGCCGATAATTGGTGTGCGGTTCAACTGGGTGAGCTCGAAAGAAGAATGAGCTGGTCGGTAGAGCAGAAAAGAGATATGTTGGCGGGAAGACTATCGCACCCTCGTGATGTACATGAATCCAAGGAAAACCCCAGTGTACATGTGGTCCTGGATGAGGGTGAGGATGAGGATGGTTCGGTGTCGCCTCTCCCCCACTTGCCCTCGATGTCTCTCTCTACAACGGAAGTCAGATAGTAATATTCGTCACTTTATAAACTGCATGGGGTCTTTTTGGATCTTTAGTCGATGGTATCGGGAGGCAGCTATTAAAATCCAACGCTTTTGATGAGTACCTAAAACTCGGATCCCAGAAATCTTTTACCAATTCACCCAGTGGTCTACGGAGTTGCGGGTTAATATTTTCTGCCCTGTTTCTATAATCCTGTAATTTCTGGCCGTGATTAATTCTATCCAACACAATGCATAATGTTTAATTACGCATCAAAAGCAAGAAGAGAGTTTAACGGCACCGCATAGCGAAATTTGCGACGGAATTTTTTATTTTGAGATGAAGCACTTTTTTGAAAATGGCATTTTTTTTTTTTTTTTTTTAATGAGTGATTCTCTTTATCTTTGAGTTTTGAGTTGTATGCGAGTTTGAGAATAGTGAGTTACATCAAGGAAACCTGTCTGAGATAGGGGTCCTTTTTTAAGTAGACAATATGACCTCCTTTACAACATGATAAATGTCTAGCAGGTTTAATTTTGTGCCCAAACTTGATCACATCGGGATAAATGGCATTGAGGTGGCCTAATCAGGCATGAATGTGCCAAGAAAGCGGCATAATAATAGAGACAACGGGCGATTTTGGAGCAGCAGAGTGACTACAATCGTCATTTCGGTAGTTAAAAAGATGAATTCTTTAACATTATAGAGCCGATTCTTTAAGTTAAAGGAATAATCTATCATTCCAGCTAAATTCTAAGTAAAATAAATGAGAATTGGGTGCAGACTTTTAACATTGAAAATCAGGCTTCTTACAGTATTTTCAGTATGGAAAACGACCCTTGTCCAAGTTAAACATCGTATTTCTTCAAAAATAATCACAAATCTTCGGATTATAGAGCGGATTATTTAAGACAAAGGCCTTACCTACAAGGGGATAGCTTTTTCGCGAAAATGTGACTCGATTAAGTTGCGGACTTTTAAGTTTGAAAATATAAACTTTAAAGTTTAAAGTTAGCGCACACTTGGAGTGAAGTCATTGTCTTTGTCGAAACAATGGTTGCCATGAAAAAACAAGACGCGGTCGCTTTGAACAGCTGACAACATTGAGAAGCCAGCTAATCGCGGGCGAAATTCAAAGACATCAGAGCACTTGCGGCTTGCGTTTGCTACTCCGACAAAGTTGTTTTCAAGATATCTGATTCAGGCTTAACTACGTATAGTTAGGCTAGGTTCAGATTGGTTATTGGCGGTTTCATCTGCGCTAATATAACCATTTTCGATTCTGTTTTCGACTGAAAATTTACATAGAGCCTCCAATTCTCTTTATAGAGCGCGGCACAACTTTTACAATAAATATTTCTTGCTATTGTTGTCTATATTGAACTTCCCTCTTTTTTGACTTCAATTTCTTTACTGCGCGTCCGACGGGTATATTCAGGAGACTAATTTCCGATGCGAAAGGGCCGATTCTAAACTTCGCACTGATCACCCTAGTTGTGCGTTATCTTCGCCCACATATAATTTATTAAAGGTAAATTGACTTCTTTTTTGACTCCACTTTTTCTCTACCGCCGTCTATACTGCTTCTCAAATGGACGCGGGTTTGGATTAGAGGGGTCCTCTGTCAATTTCTAAAGTAGAGACGCAAGTTCGCATAAGGTATTTCAGTCTTGTAACTTTAAACATTTACCATAAAATTGCGGTTATAGGCTGTAGGCCAAGGATATCCTCCTTTCTGGAAAGAAATCAAGCGTTTCGCACCATCGTGTTGCCCATGAAAGTTTAACATCTTAGTATTAGGCATCTGGAAACTTCTAAACTGCAGAATATTAATTTAAAAGATTATTATGAGTTATAAAATATTAAATAGTAATATTAGAATTAGCTTGTCCATCATGTTGGTACCAGCTTATATATTGGCCGAGATATTTTTAAGTTCAGCTTCAATCTCTAGTCCAATAGTCAGGTAGCCTGAAAAAATAGCCGAACTTTCGCTACGTCACCTCTGGTTTCCCCGTGAAATGACGTCTAAGGAACAAGCGCAGAAATTCCATACTGATGACGTGTCACTACGCAGATCTAGGTTGTGCCTCATAAGTTGAAAATTTGCTTCATCCAATAAGAAGCCTAGATCAACCTCGTTCCCAGGGTAGTGACACGTCATCCGTATGGAATTTCTGCGCTCTTCCCTCAGGAGCGTAGCGTCCATATACCCACATACGCCGTGCGTACGTGTACGGCTGAAATAAGGAAAAAAAATCTTTTGAAAAAGCATTTTTAATTATTAAATATATTGGTATCTTTGCGTTAGTATTTTCTTTAGCCTTTGGTTGTTCCATAATCTGATGGCGTCACTGGCCTTTTTTTCCCGTAAACACTCTACCTTACAGACAACACTAGGGATGGGTAACACAAACAACTGACTACTGGATTTTCTTGCGTATTTATTAACTGAAAACATCGTGTGGAAAACGCTGGAAATGGCATTTCTGAGACCCTAAATTTAAACATTTTCTGCGGGAGCATACCCCCAAACCCCTCTAGGTTGAGTCGCCTTCGCATGGGCGCTACGACTTTTCTTCCCCGCGTGCGTACACCGTCTAAACCTCAGGCTACGCCCCTGCACCTTACCATATTTCCACCGGTCGATGATTTGTGACGAATTATGAAACGCAATAAGTTTTGGGACATTGTTGCTCCTATTTGTTCACTTCAGGTTCTACAAAAAGCAAAGTGGATATCAAGTTTTAACGTTTACAAAGTTAATCTAATTTAAGTTTTTCTAAACCAATGCCGAAATTCCGACATTATCGCTCTCAAGTATAGTCATATACAGGAATAGTGAATATGTGAACATGATCTAAGAGAAAATAAGATCGAAACTAAGCGACTTATACTGCTACTTCTGCTTCTACTTGGTTTTAAAATTGGCGCAGCGCTGGAGGAAACATCCCTATAATGAGTGGATAGTATGTGCTCCTGAAGACAAACACAAAAATACTTATACACTGTTTGCAGGTAGCCATGGCGACACCTGAGAAAGAGTCATAAGGTTATCTCTATATTAAGATCTCTCCTTACAGATAACCCAACCAGCCCATGCCGGAAAGGTTGACCACACCACCGGGGTCTACGTCCCCTACTCTTTTCGAACAGTGGTGTGGGTTCTTTTATGTCCCACAAGAACCAGATAAGTGAAAGTGCTGTGAAACGGGACCTACGGTTTCTCGTCCTTATCCGACAAGACTGGAAAGTCTAACCATTTGCAGATGTCATTACAAAGGCAGCACTTTCTTCTCAGTTATCTAAAAACCATGAGTGTTGGTCCGGCCGGGGTTTGAATTCACGACCTCCCGCTCAGCAGACCGGCACTTCTCCCAACTGAGTTAATGCCTTTTTGACAGCTTGATCAGGTCAGTGATAACTTCAAACTTTTCATCCAACTTTTGTTCTCGCGGTCGATGGACCATGTCTCGAACCAAAACGAAACATGTTGGGAGGCTTTCGACAGCTGTCTAAAAAATGTTGGATTTGCGCATGCGCAATCATTATAAACATTTTGATAAGCAGAGCAATGACTCCACATTAGTGTTTAATAGTTTTGAAAATTAATTCGGTCTGAATTGCTTCGATTTTAAGAGTTCATGCAAGATGTTGGAGGGTGTTGGGTTTTGTTTGAGCCAATGCAACATCGCCCAACAGCATACGGCTTTGTTGGATCCAACGAAGTTATGGATCATGGGATTATGTAAGGTCTGTTTTTGGGCTTTTAAGCAATAAAAGATAGAATTAACACCCCTCTCACAGGGGAGAAACTTTCATGAAGAGGCTCGGCTGCTTGTCTTCTCGTCTCAGTCTTGGTATCGCTTAGATCTGGGCATGAAAAAGTAAGGTAAGAGAAAGACGAAAAGGGAAATAAATCCAAGAGGAACACCTTTAATGACAACTTCTTTATCGCAACTAAAATTGACGTGAATTTGGCTGTCTGTGTTACAATGAATTCTTCTTGTATTTAAACAATGCTTGAGCCATGCCCAGGATTGTTATTTTTTGGGGGGAGGGGGGAGAATTTACCGACGCGAGTCATGCCCAGTTTCACACGGAAGTACCCCACCCACCTTCCAACGGGGAATCAACATTCACCTGTTTTTTCTCGTTTAGATACCAAGGCTAGAAGTTTAATTTCGTCCTCATCAAGCCTTTCGTTGTTATTAACATCTACGTAACATTTGCCGGGGCAACTTTGTCTAATAACACATCTGAAAAGGCTTGCACAAAAAGGTGCGAAATTCCTTGACCTCCCCTCCCTTCTGGAAAGAGATGATGCGCTTGGTTTCATTGTCGGTCACTAAAATATTTATCATTTTAGGCTTCCTCGCCATCTTAGTTCCTAAGAAGATATTGGTATTAGTATGACTATTATTTCAACAAAGAGGTCAATAGCCTCATGCCTCCTTTTGATTATTATTCATTTTTTATCTGTCCTTGTAAAGTCACAAGGCGCTCTAGCAGTTATTCAGTAAGTTGATGTTGATGTGCACGCTAGTCCATGTGGCGAAAACTCAACAAACTTCACATTATTATTGGAACAATTTGCTTTGATAAAAAGAGTTGAGGTCAGCGTCAACAAAGCAATCAAGCACTTCAAGCAATGATGAATAACATCTACTATATGCAAATTTGGTTGTGTTATCCGAGTTCACAAGGTGAATCGGCCGACGTCAAGAGATTTTGGAGCGCGGGGGACTCAGTATAATGACCTACATGGGGAGGCTCCTCCAGAAAGAGGTACCTTTTCCAGGCTTCAGGTATATAGAAGGGTAGGGATTTCACTTATGAAGTATATGGAAGGGTAGAAAAATCATTTCGCTCGGTAAAAGGGCTCAAAAAGGCAAACAGATATGTATTTTATAGCTGAGAGAGGGCCGAGAAAATGTTCTAGTCTTGTGATTTTACAGCAGTCAGCATTTACAGCAAATGAAACGTACGCAGGGTTCTAAACTAGGTATGTGAAAGGGATACCATTTGTCAATAGAAGGTAGAGGTACCTTTTCTGTAAAAGAAAATGGTATATAAAAGGGTAAGGGCTCTGACCTCGCGGCGGAGCACGGCGGAAGAGTAGAACTTTTTTAAGTACCCCCCCGCCCCTCCCCCCCGGTGTTTTGGAGCTGGCTTAAAGCGTCCGGGTGAAAGTTATATCTTATCAAGGAATTTTGGGTCGTATGTGGTCTTGATATTGTATGGTAATAAAAGAACGAAGTAGCTTACAAATTAGCTAGATGAAAAGACCTTGATATTATGTGCCGACGAAAATCTGAACGACTGATCTTCATCCGCAATGCCTACGGAATTACGAATGCTCTAAACGGAAAAAAATTGTCCTTATTTTCCATGTTACTATATTCCGCCCAAAGTGGTTTCGTTCTTAACACCACTGGAGGACCAAGATGGGAAATAACCGTCTTTTACTTACCGTGTTTTCGATGAAAACGCCCCAGAAACAAATAGAGCCTTTTGATGGCTTGTGACGCGTTAACCTCTCTTTTGCGTACTGGAACGTGAAACTGTACAAAGTAATGGTCCAGCTAAGAGGCAGGGAGAGAAAAATAGCCCGCGGCAATAGCGTCAGTTGATTTTCAGGCGTTTATTTCCCTAATCAAATTGAATCTGAATGCTCTGATTGGTCATGACCAGTGCAGCGAGAAGTGCTAAATTTGAATTTTACAGTTGAATTAGATAGATTAAGAGTCATTCGAACAAATTTTTTTTGCTGAAAAATATAACATATCTAAAATTTAAAAGATTTCAGTCTATTCGCCAAACCAGAGGAAGATAAACTGATATGAAACTACATGAAGATGAGCAAGTGTTACTTCAGTCAGCGACCTTGTGAAGAACATTTACGTCGGCTCCAACAAAGAAATCTCAAAACCATGATCGTACACAGCAGCAATATCATGCTCACGTGGCGAATCTGGCGAACGAGCCAATGTCGCGCGTCTATATTTGGCCACCATACAGAACAACGACAAGTATATAAAATCAAATCTTAATGTTATGTAAATGTACTGCAGTTGGAAAAAAGGATGATGTTGCCCAGATAGAAAAAACTCCTGCATGTTCGGAGAATCGGGTTTCCAAAAAGGCTCTCCTACATTTTAGGGACTGTGCAATAATTACCTGGGGGGTTGGGAAATGGGTGAAATATGCCCCAAAACTAAGTCGTACCCCCCTCACATTTTGCAAAAATTAATTTCCCCCCCCCCCCCCTCACATAATGATGATATTAAGGCTACCACCCCCCTCCCCTTGAAAAAAGTTTCCTCCCATTGATTCCCTCATACCTAGTTTACTTGTTGGATTTCTTCCTCCCCTACAAAAATCACTTCAAATGACTGTGAAGAGTCATTTGAAGAGTCATTAAAATCACTGGGCTCTGAGCTTGTGTCGTCTTCGCATGAATTGGGAGATTCCTCATCTTCTACAGCATCTCTAGAACAAAGGTTCCCGCGTGCGTGGGTGAGAACTCGATCAATCAACTCAGCCTTGCTTCCACTTATCTTACGGCCTTTTTGCTTTAGATACATTTTCAGCAGCTTATTGGTAAGCGCTTTTACATCTTTTACATGATTTATTTACCATACTTTAAACTTGTATTGCTATTAAAATTTCAACAATTGGGTTTTTCATTCTGTTAAATTATGATGCCATGTGTGCTAACATTGGCATCTTTCTATTTCATGGAATAACATTATAGTGCTACTTTTGCAACTTTTAATTAAAGTTTCCTGTTTTATTAAATCCTAGTGCAAATAAAGTAGCACTGTTTTAGCATATATTACAGAGGCATTCCTTTCCTATTGCATGACAGATAGGAAAACAACAGTTCATAGATCAGAACACCTTAGAGCTGATAAATTTTTCAGTTTTATTCCAATGTTAGTATTTATTTTTGAACTCTAATAACTCTTGCACTCCGGCTTTTCCAGTTGGCAAAAAGGAATGAAAAAGTAATGCCCCCCCCCCCCGTATGTATTAAATTTTACATCCAGCCCCCCGTCTCTTGTGGTCATTTTCGCCTATGCCTACCCCTCTAGTTTTCCCACAACCCCCCCCTCCTCCAGGTAATTATTGCACAGTCCCTTATCTTTTTACAAGGTTTTGTTTTCAAACCGAAATATTGGGCAATTTGTTTAAAAATATATATATTTGTTTTATTCTTTTCTTTACTTCTTCATCGCCTTGCCGTAAGGATCAGGTTTGCCGTTTCATATTTTTCTACAGGTTTAATTGTACTGATCCAGGTCTACAACACACTCATTGGTTTGTTAATGATATATGAAATAAATAATATATGAACTGCGGAAATGAAATGAAAGAGTGAAAATGAAGAAATGATCGTCGCAGTGAACGCAACGTCAGTGGCTTCATAGCTCAGTTGGTAGAGCATCTCACTGGTATCGCGAGGTCACGGGTTCAGACCCCGTTGAAGTCCTGATTTTTTTCAGGCTTCTTTACGCAATTGCATAAATTGGGTTCACTGCGTCGATCATTTCTTCATTTTCATTTTCACTCACTGGTTTGTTGCTGTGGACTTGCTGACATTTTATATATTTTGATGTTTACACTATAAAAATCCTTCGTACAATCTCTCTCGTCAGTGGGAAAAAATAAAGGCAAGCTACTGTCATTCTCGCTGGGTCTTCTGTACGAGGAGAAACTCTTATTACAGCTATTCATATGATTCCTAAGCGGCTTCTGTCTCCCATTTGCCCGCACCACGTGAATTCATAAGTCAGCTCGACATAAGCATTCAGGGGTCGTACACCAAGATCCGTCAAGCGTCACCTTCCCCCACGATCAGCCTGACTTCCAGAAGACTGATCGACTTCAATATCAGGGACCGAACAGGTGGCCATTACGACACCTGAAGGAGGATCATGTGGCTATCTCTATATTAAGATCTCTCCCAGGATCTCTCCTTACAGATAACCCACCCATCCCAGGAAAGGTTGGCCACACCACCGGGATCTATGTGGTGTGGGCTTTTTTACGTCCCACAATAATCGGACAAGCAAGTGAAAGTGCTGTGAAATCATGGGGACCTACGGTTTTTCGTCATCCGAGAAGACTAGAAAGACTAACCGTTTGCAGATGTCATTACAAAACCAGCGTTTTCTTCTCAGTTATTTAAAGACCTTGAGTGTTGGTCCGGTCAGGGTTTGTACCCGCGACCTCCCGCTCAGCAGATCGGCGCTCTCCCAACAGAGTTAGCCAGGCGGCGGTAACATCCACTCTGACGTTATTTTTCTTTTTAAAAAGGCTGTACGCTTTCTTCCAGATACTGGCGGATGAAGTTCAACAAACTTACCATCATTTTTTATCATTTTCAAGCTGTCATGATAACATCTTTGTGCAAAAAATGCCTTTACATCTTTTTAATTTGTCTTGGTTTATACAAAAAGAAAACAATTTCTCATGGTCTGTTCTCTTATCGACCATACAAATGACGTCAATGTTCAAAAATTTTCATTGAAACCAGTGAAACGGTTAGTGGTTCCACTTGAGTTTTGAACATTTCGACGTCATTTCCAAGCTCGATAAGAAAAGACCATGAAAAACTGTTGTCGATTTGATGAAAACCTTTACTGAATGATGAATACCAAATTCTAAAGCAGGTTTGCAACTCAGGGCAGAGCAACCCCACACAACCCTTTTACCCTTTTGTGAGTACACCCCACGGACAAGGCAACCCTGAATGTATATTCCACCAGGAGGCCGTTCTAGTAACTCGTAGAGCCGAAAGGTGTGGTGTAGTGTACCCTGTCGAAATGTGGCCGGCGTGTTCCACGGGATTTCCCATTCGTCCTTTGAGGAGCGCAGGAGCGCGGCACTTAAGATTTGTCAGACCAATGAAGTCATTGACGCCTGCCATACTTGTTTCAATAATGGCGCGTAGTTCCTTTAAGAGCAAACTCATTTTCTTTGTAGCTAGTACTCATCCCGGGCCTTTCCGTTAGACTTTGGCCTGGTCCAAGCAGTCCAGCCTTCGTCCCCTCGGTTCTGGGGCCCGTTTCTCGAAAGTCCCGATAATTAACGGGCCCGGTAAGCTGTCTCGGTTTCCATTAAAGATCGAGGTTTCAATAGTTTTGCATCTAACATGATAAAACTATCAGTTAACGAAACAAAATGCAGTAGTTTGCTAGCCAGGACTCGCGCTCTTGTTCTTTTTATTTCGCTTTGACTATTTGATTTCGGGCCCGAAAAGTTAACGGGACTTTCGAGAAACGGGCCCCAGGTCTTGTTCCTCCCCGAGACGGCTTGACGCATGAGTTGTCTGATCGTGGCCTGCGTTTCTTATTGAGGAAGGAACGTGGGCTCATTTTTCTAACAGCGGCTAGTAATAAATCCCAAGAATTGTTTATCATCGACTATGCATGTTCTAGTAATTAGAGGGTGCCGATAAGGGGCTTGTTAACAATTATTCCTCGAGCTCGAATAGGTCTGAATCAATGGCCCATGCGGCCGAAGGCCGAATGGGCTATTGACTCAGAGGCCATGAGGGCGAGAGGAATAATTGTTTTAGTAAAATTCAACTAGTTGGTCAAAAATATCGAGAATAAAAAAAATTTAGCTAGTTAAAGCTAGACTTTATTAATCCTTTTTTGCCGCCAAAAAGCCAGCGCTTTTCGCTACTAAGAGGCTATAACATATAGCCTAGTAGTAGCTCAACCAATCAGAACGCAGCATTGATAATAGACCACTAGCTGGATTTCACTAAAATAGGTTAGCTTCATGCGACAATATACTATTTTGGTTCGTTCATTAAGAGTCCCGTGTGATTTGAGAACGGATCGTCGGACTCACATTCACAGAATCACAGATTAAATTCAGTTTTTTTCTGAGCTCGAAACACGACACAATAAGTAAGGTAATACTCAAAACATTTATTTAGCAACCAGATCCACACATATTTACTGTGATCGTTTCGTCTGCCGATACTTTGAAACTTAAGTTTATTCACTCTATCATTACAAACCTGTGGGTGTCTGTATAATCAAATTATAAGCCCACGCTGACATATTTTACTTAATGAATAAAACCTTAATCGCTAAAACTATATCTGAAATTTGTTGGTCTTAAAGTGGCGACTAACATACCATTTAATGGGTTACAAAAGCTCTTGGGTCAAGTTGTTCACTGGACTACCGCTGTTGGTAAATTTTTAAACTTTGTTCAGAATGAACAGAGCTTGTGGATCTGGATAATCTAGTTCGGCCATGTCCACCAATGTCATGTTGCCAGTGCTATCACAGCTCAAGTACTTTGTGTTGAACCACTTGTTCTGGAAAATAGTATAACTCCAATAGTAGAAAGGCTTAAATTTTGCTTCGTCCGAATATTGTTGACCTGATGCAGTTGCCTGAAATACGACAAGAAAGACAAAAACATGAAACGAATCAAGAGAGAATAATCTAGATTATCCAAATCCACAAGCACTATTCATGCTGAACAAAGAGTTTAAAAATTCACCAACAACAGGAGTACACTGCGGGATTCGGGAACACGCAGTATTCCTGGACGGGATACGGGATTAATATCTGGCTGCTTCTCTATTTCAATGAATTTCGGGCTTGAGAGCAAAGCTCAGAGATTGCCGAGAGAGCTTGCTCATAGGTTAATGACTGGCCTTTTTTGCCTTGACCCCAGGCCTCGTTATTCCGCTCGGCCAATGTGTTTCGGGTCACCAAAGTGAATTGACCGAGAAGGCCTGGTGAAAGGCCATAAAGAGACCAGGCAAGGGCATTTGTATGCCTATGGGCGCGTTGAAGTCGAGGGCAATTGTTTGCTTGTCCGTGGATCAGAGGAGAGGTAATAGTTACTTCGAGGCAATAGTTACTTGTTTTAAATAACTAAACAGTGAAGTAAAGTTAAGATCAGTTATGGCTTACGGTAAGTGCGAGCCCCCAAGCTTCTCCTATTTTCTGTCAAACAAGCCAGTGGTTAGCGGGCATCGCTATTCTTTACTGTTTTTTATCAAACGTTGGGTTTAATTTCTCGGTCCTCCCCGAGAGCGGTCTTCTACGGGGAGGAGCGCAGGCTCATTTCCCGAACAGCGACTGATAATCGAGCACGTATCAACAGCAGACTGCAATAGTCCTTATTTACGATACCCGTCATCTTGAGATGTCAAGCAGTTTCTCAGGAGGGCAAACAAGTTAAAAAAAAAAATTGGCAGTGCAAGAAATCGCAGTCCAGTTTGTTTATTCTAGACAACAGAAACTGAAGAACTTTTCATCTTAAAGACGAAAATGGCAAATTTTGGACATGATCATTGTTACTTTTTTGAATGCAGTAACGAACGTAGATGTCCTCACAGCAAACAATAATAACGTAAATCTTGTCGAAACTCGAACTGTACATTTTGACATTTTGAAAGACTATTACAGTACTACTACTATAACCGGAGCCACCTAGACAACGTTGACCAAAGGGATTACAAAAAAATATCAATACATTCTCAGAAAGTTGGTTGTAGGCAAATCAGCAGTTCGTAAAAAGACAATAAGTAACTGGCGAAGCACAAAATTTAAATATTGATATCAAACATTTTTCAAGAAAGCAAAGTGTTCCCCACTCAATATTTTTCTATTCGAAACTTTACAACTTTACACCCAGGAAACATATTTGTTTCAAACAAGCTGTTATTTTGTCATCTACCAGCAGCAACTTCTTCGCTAACATTGCCGCACTTTGCAATGAACATGCAACCTCAACTCAAAAATATGACTGTAACGTTTCGCTCTAAGAGACCTCTCAGGAAAAAAGGCCTTCTTCAAAGGGTTGTAAAAGTCACGTCCGTAGGTTGTAATTGATTTCGATCTATGTTGTTGATGTCTTTCCATGGTAATTATGATTGACAACTCACTTTGTCGGAATGTATTGTTATTTTCTTGTCACCGGTCCACTTTGTCTAGGTGGCCCCGGTAATATATATATTTAGCCACAGCTAAAAGCGAAGCTCCCATTCATAAATTTATAACTTAAATCAAACAATAATTTTGTATTCCACAAATCAGTTAAAGTAAGAGCACATTCATGTGACTTTTGAGGGAAAAGCTAAGTGATTTTGGAGTGACACAAATTTTGTATCGCGTTGATATAGCCTTATATGTACACCCAAAAAATAGTCTTCGGTCACATTTAAGAGCAATGATGGCTCTTGATCACAGTAGATAAGGCGTGCAAAACAAATTCTTTGAAAACAAATCAGACCGAATTTTTTGCGTTCGACAAGTTTACAAATTCTTGCCAATAAATCTGGTTGCGTGCAAACCAATCTTTTATTTTTTTTATACACCACATCTGAGAAGAAAGAGTACTATGAGGCGCTGTTTTTATCATACAGACGTCGTACAAAATACAGTATTTCACAATTTTTCAAGACAAATTGCATTCATTCAATATTCAGGACCATAGAGGCAAGCGTGGACTTTTAATTAGCGAAACCGTTCAAAAAATTTCCAAAATCACCTATACGGCCAGCCGGTTCTAACTTTTGACAAGCACCAAATTTGCGAAGAAATTTTACAAGAGTTACGCTTCAACGTGATAAAGAATTTACTGAGTCTATTTTTATTAACGGTTTTATAACGATGTGTAATCTTAAAAGCGTTTGATACGCTTGGCATTTTGAGTACTCCTGCGAGCGATGTTTATGAACGCATGAAAACAAACGGCAAAGCGATGAAAATTACACTTTTGAGACTACCAAAAATCAATAAAGAAAAATAATTCCATAGAACATTTACAGAGACAACAATTTTCATTCACGAAAACAAATGAGTATTTAAGTGTGTCTAAGAATCCTCAAGTCTTTACTAGTAAGCTTAAAGTTTATGTTTTAAGCCGCCGGTTTCCCGGTGTTGGCTGTTTTCAAAGATGAACTCACGAAAAGAAAATCGTTCAAAGCTTTCTTTCTACAGCCAAAATTATAACTAAATATTCTTCGGAAAGTTTTTTCTTTCTATTTAAGGTGAATTAATATCGACTAGAGTCTTTTTAAAGTTCTGTAAGCTTAAGCTTATATCAAACCTCATACGAGGTCAGATCAGTGTCTCAGTCAAATCTTAATACAAACGTGCATAAACTAGCTTCATAAACTGCGCCGCTGGACTTCATGAAATTATATTTAAATAAAATAATTACTCAGGCTTACCATATTTCGAGATGCAGCTCCTGAAAGCTATCAAGTAAGGCAAGGATCGCTTGAGCCTTTATAATACTCGTACGCATCCAGCAAGGTGAAAAACAAAAACGATGCCATCCGAAATCGGATTATCGGCTTTGACAAGCGACGCATTTTTCAACCAAAAACCCAATAAACAAACCAGCCATGAATAAGAGAACACTCTTGATAGCAGCTGTATTTCATTTTGCACATCCAGTGGAAAAGACAGTTAAAAACATCACAAGTTGACTCAAAACTCTGTCAGCTTCAGCTGTCAAAGTAAACAACTTTCAAGATGCTGCATAAATTTTACGCATGAACTCTCCTGTCAAATTTTGACCAATCAGAGCATAAAAATTGGACGTGGAGCGTGACCAACACGTGCCCATGGTAAGAAAAGGTCTTCCAAGGTCTTCCCCGCCTGTATTTTAAAAACACTGGCTGAATTTTTGCGTCTGAAGTCAGTTTGAAATCAAAATCGTAATAGTGCGGGGCGATACTGACATAAACACAACATATTTGATATGAATTTAAAACAAAAGTAAACGTGAGCCTGCGATCATTTGAAAACGAGTAAATTGTCAGCGGATAACTTCAAAAAAATACTCGACCTCCATGGGTCGACACCTGAGCCCGCGATTCGGTCAGGTGATAGTGGTCAGCGGATACCCTGTTTTGACAGCTGTCAATTGCTGACAACATTGATGTGCAATCAGCTTTCTCCTGGGCTCCCAAAGTAGCTAGAAAGTGTGAGAGTAAACATTGGTATGCCTGTGGTGCGGACGGACGGTCGGTCGGTCGGTCGGTCACGTGATTACCAAATTTTCTGGTATGGGTAGATTTCCTTAGCAATGGGGCTCCGCCCACGCGCGCGCGCTTCGCGCGCGTGGAGCTCCGCTAATAGTAGTCGCACAGTGAATCGTCGTCTCGTTTTCATAGACTACACAAAATTAACCGCAATGACTCGTATTGGTTTTTATCATTTTTTTACCCCCTGAAATACTACGTGGCATTGCCTTTATCCCATCAATCCTAAAGCGCGTGCAATGACGGCGGGTATCATGAATAAGGTCTATTATTCATTTATTCAAAATACTTCTTCGTTTCTGATTGGATAAAATCCCCCAGACAATATCATAACCAGCTAATGTTGACCAAATTTGAAAAAAGTTTTCAATATGGAAAAATGACGTCAAAGAAAACTGGACAGCTAACCGAGAAGACCTTAGGACGAGGTTGGGTTGTTTTGGTAGTAAGTACAAAATGGCGGAACATTTCACTCGTTTCGCCATGAGGAAAGAGGCAAGGATAGGGGCTACACAGGCTACAAAGTATATAGCAAAAAAATCAAGAATACAACTACAGGGACGACATCTGCTATTTGGAGAATATTTGTAGAACCAATTCAAACAACCCTTTGTCTCTTAAACTTGCCGAGAAACAGGCCATTGAAAGTGAACTTAACATCAATGGAGGTAAGCATGTTCTAGCTTGCTTTTAAACAAAGAATTTTTTTGGAAAACAATTATTGAATTTGGATAACACCCTCCGAGATCTCCATAATTCTTTAGATGATACTTAGACTTACAAATAACTCACCAGAGCCTCTATGCTTATATTGCCCCTTGGGTCGGCTTGTGCAGTCACGACGTACTTTTTAAGAGTTGTTGGGTCCTTGAAAAGTAAACTCACATAATCCTGATTGATGTCGCTTGTAGTTATCTCAGCTATATATATCAAAAAAAAGATATTGAGAGGAATTTAATGGATTTGAACCGAGAAGGGCCGTTCTCTCCACTCCTGTCAAAAGAAATTTCACGAGTTTTTTTTTTTACAAATAATCTTTATTATATTTAGGGGCTAAATTCGAAAAGCATCGCTACCGATAACTTGCAATGATAGAGTGATTTTACTTAACCGGTAAAATAGATAGTGGAAGTAATACGCTGTATTAAACTCTAATTTGTTTACTTGTAACTATTTGGCGCTAATTGTTACATATTGTTTCACGGGTTTACTAAAATATCTCTACAAAAATGCCCTTCATCTGAGTATCAAAGTATTAAACTCTTGAGTACTAATTGAGAACAACAGAAAGAAGCAAGGCACATTTGACAGTAAGGAACTCTAAGCTAAGACGTTACAATTTAAAATGTAGGAAAGCGTGCAATATGACTCCCTATATAATGACATGACGGAATAAAAAAGAAAAAAATGTAAGCTAAAAGTATATGAAAACAGAAACACCGTTGAAATCGCTATTTTTACGTCCTCTACTGAAGAGGGCCGGAACCGTTGTTGTCTTACGTGGTCATCCGAGCCATTCAAAGGTCTAGCCGTTTGCAGGGCAAAGGAAAGTACCTTGAGTTCACTTCTCAGTTATATTTTAAGACCCTAGGCTGAGGACTGGTCCGGCCCCAGGAATCGAATCCTCGACCTCCCACTCTGCAGTCAAGCGCTCTACCGAGAAAAAAACTGAGGCCAAAAGAGCTTTCTTGAGAAAAACTTCAGTAAATCGTTGCACAGGAATAGCCTCCTCCTTTACAAGCACTTTGTTTAACTTTTGTGGCTTCTCAAATTCATCACCTTTTAATTGCTAGAAAAGACGTACTCTATGGTGTCATCGACTTATTACATACAAGCACAAGATAGCGACTGAAAGCAAGTAAAGTAACAGAAAAAGCCAATTACTTTAACAAACATGAATACAACCTTTCTTTCGTCAACTATGCTAACATGGCTAATTGAAATCTAAACTGAACCACAGTCCGCCTTTAACTCTGGCTGGTTCGGGGAGGGTGTTGAGAGAGGAAGGAGGATAATTATTCAGTTACGAGTATAGTAAAAGGTAGAGGCGCACACGAGCCGAAAGCCCAAACTGCCTATTAAGCTTATCCTGGTTTCCTTAGCATGAAGCATGCCTAAAAGTATTGCTACTCCCCCCTTGACAGGATGCTAGTCCATCGAAGGGTTACCACCCAGCAGTATGTCGCCGGTACTCATTTACACACCTGGGTGAAGAGAGACAAAGTGGAGTAAAGTTCCTTGTCTTAGGAAACAAAGCAACGGGCGAGGCTTTGAACCTCGGACATCCAGATCCGGAGTTCGAGGTGTCAAGTAACCACTCGCGCCGGTCACACATGCCTCTACGGTTACGAGTAGTATGACAAATGTTTGTTACTTAAGCTTTTGAAGCTTTTTTTGGGTCACAATAGAGAGAGAAGCGTGGTATACGAAAACCAAACACAAACGGGAAAGGGCAATAAAAGGAGAGCACAAAGAACACTTACTGTTGCCTGTTTTATCGCTGAAGGTTCCTTTACAATTCACGTAACTGCTAGCTGAATCACGCTGCACCAGGCTGTCATTCTGCCTGCTAACAAGACCCCACATCCGATAACTGGTGTTCGGTTCAACTGGGTGAGGTCGATGGGGTGAGTTAATCTTTACAGCAGGAAAGAGATGTGTTTGCGGGAAGACTACCTCACCCGTGTTATGTACATGAATCCAAGGAAAAACCCAGTGTACATGTGGTCCTGGATGAGGATGAGGATGAGGATGGTTCGGTGTCGCCTCTCCTCCACTTGCCGTCGATGTTTCTTTCTGCAACGGAAGTCAGATATTAAATAAACTGCATGGAGAGAAGCTACAAGCTTTCGCAAAAGGTCTTTCTGGATTGTTAGTCGATGGTATCAGAGGCAACAATTAAAAAATTAAGGCTCAGTTTTGACGGTGACCTAAAAGCCGGATCCCAGAAATCTTATGCGTCCAAATCTTGTGCCGATTCACCCAGTGGTTTACGAAATTGCGGGTTAATGTTTTCTTCCCTCCTGTTTATCTCCTCCCGTGATTTTCTGCCCGTGATTAATTTCACCAAACACGATGCACGATGTTTAATTAAGCATCAAAACCGAGAGGAGATCTAGAGTCAAACGGCAGCGCATTAAGAAATTTGTGACACTAACTTTTTGATTTTGTGATGAAGTATTAATTTGACTTTTTGAAACAACTTCCGAAAGAAGGCATTTTGTCTTTTAAAATGATATACTTTTCCTTTGGGTTTTGAGTTCTATTAAGCGAGTTTCAGAATAGAGACATCAAGAAAAACTGCAGTCTGAGATTGAGGTCTTTCTATAAGTAGGCAATGGCCTTGTTTAGTATATGATAAATGTCTAGTGGGTTTTGCGCCCAAATTAAACTTGATAAGTTGCTTCTCAAATGAACGCGGGTTTGGATAAGAGGGGTGTTCTATCAACTTCTAAAGCAGGGACGCAAGTTCGCATAATGGTATTTCAGTCTTGTAACTTTAAACATTTACCGTAAAATTGCGGTTATAGGCTGTAGGCCAAGGATATCCTCCCTTCTGGAGAGGAATCAATTGTTTCGCACCATCGTGTTGCCCATGAAAGTTTAACATCTTAGTACTAGGCATCTGGAAACTTCTAAACTGCAGAATATTTATTTATAAAATTAATATATATGAATGTATATTATAAAATATTGTATAGTAATATTGATATTAGTTTGTTCATCATGTTGGTACCGGCTTATATTATTTTTATTGTCCGAGATATTTTTAAAGTCAGCTTAAATCTCTAGCCCAATAGTCACCAAAAGTCAGGGTAGCCTGAAAAAACAGCCCACGTTTCGCGATGCCAGCTCTGGTTTCCCCGTGAAATGACTTCTGAGGAACGACTGCAGAAATTCCATACTGATGACGTGTCACTACCCAGATCTAGTCTGTGCGTCTGATTGTTTTTTTTTTTCAGGCTGTAGTCAGCGCAAACGCATGAAGGAATTTTGCTTGCGTGTGGTGTACCTATCTCATGCTATCTACTGCTGTCAATAGTAATGGATCAGAGAGAACCTAGGATTAGTGTGGAAATTGAATTCAAATGTGACAGCATGGAAGCAAATTCAGTTTGATTTTTTTTTCCCTATAACTTGATGATTTGATACTCTAAAAAGAATAGAAAAAATATCCAAGAAAATACTTTTTAACCAAAGAAAATGAACCTGGATTGAAATTTAGCCCCATTTAGCGTTAATTGGACTTCGAACCGGGCGCAGCAAATTAGATAAATGAATCAAGAGTTTGACTAGTTCTGTGAGAATAAACTGTAGACTGACAATACATTGATTTTCAAGCACATTTGGTAGAGCAGTTTCATTCTAGAGCCCCTCCCTCTCCGAATGCAATATTAAACATTTAAAGAATTGTGCAGCCAAGCTGTATCCGCACTCGTTTTCTACTTTACCATGTTTCCAGCAGTGGAAGATTTGTGACGAATTATGACTCGCAGTAAGTACTGGGCCATTGTTGCTCTTATTAATTCAATTGACGTTCTACAAGATGAAGCAAAGTTGATATATCATGTTTTAATGTTTACAAACTTTATTTAATTAAAGTTTTTCTAAACCAAAGCCGAAGCCCCAACAATACCGCTCCCAAGTATAGTAACACAAGGGAATAGTGAGTATGATCTAAAGGTACAGTAAAAAGGCAAACAAAAGCGTGCAAGTTGTTTTGGAACATTGCTGCATAACGAGTGAAAAGCGATGGTGCGCGTTTTACTACGCACGTTCCAACCTGTCAAGCAACAAATCAGGTTGTTACAGGTTGCGAAAAGTTGTTGCCGAGAGTTGAGAGTAGTTCTACTTTTTGCAACAAAATCTGTACATGTTGCGTGTTTAATTAACTAGCCCAATAGGGAAAACTTGTTTTGCAACAAGTGACACAACTACCGTGTGTGTGACTCCTGGGTAATGTCATCGAATGAGAAGTCAGTACTGATTCACGCAACTTGCAACCGACTTTATTTCTTGCAAGACAGGTTTGAATGTGAATGACAAAACACGCAACATCGCTTTTCAACTCGTCAGAGCAGCAATGTTGCAAAACAAGTTGCACGTTTTTGTTGCCTGTTCTGCCGTACCTATAACCAATTAAATGCAATATTTTTTTTGATAAATTGAAGGCACAACGGTTATTTTTCATGTTTTTTTTTCTCTGAGTAAACTTGAACATTTCTTTCGTGCGACCTAACTACTGCCTGTTAGAATTCTTTCGCGATTGATGATTACACTGCCGGTCATCCAATCAATATTAATAAAATCTAATAGCTGTTTGCTCTTTTCCTAGTTTCTGGTTGACGTCTATTCAAATGACCAGTTTTACTTACCCTGTGTGTGATGAAAACACCCGGCAGCAGGGAACAGAGCTTGCTGGCAGCCTTCGCAATCGAAGCTTGATTTGAATACAAACATCGCAGACCCCTTAACTTAATTCCCTTTTGCGTGCAGGAATGTTTAATATGCCTAAGCTGATAAAAGTAAGCGACAACTTTCAGCCTTAATCTGGCTGTGCCATTTTTATACATATATTTTGTAGTAAATATGAGTTCGTCTCAAGTCAAATAGCGACAATCTTTACCGGATGTGTGCCTTAAGTGAATCAGTTTCTTAGAAAGACCGACAGCATTACTCGAGCGGAAGTGAATGGACTGTCCTCCTACGCTTGCGTTTCCTAGAGGACCCAGACAACTGCTGCGTTAAGAGAGACTTGGTACGTAACTCATCACTCCAAACTATGAAGAGTAAGGCTTGTAATGCTGCTTAAACCCTGTAAATTCAGGTTTGCGTGGTTGTTTGTTAGCGCCTTGTTTAGAACTGGAGAACAACACCCAGGAAATTAAAGTTGGAGCTTTGTGAAATTTTATACTTGCTCGGGAGAAGGAAAAAATGCAATAAAACATAAACATCATAAACATTCTTTGCAGATCTCATTCCGAAGATATGAGTAATGGGATAAATAAGAGGACAAAAATATTCCTGTTTTTCTTCACAACCACGATGTGTATTCTCAAAATATGCTAATTCCTCTGAGCTTAAACGATAATTCTTTTTTAACCTGAATTTTTTCGCCACGTCAATTTCGGCAAGCAGCAAATTAAAGGCACTTTAAAACCTTGAATACAAAATATAATATAAAACCCAAAACAATCAAGCAAAACCACTTTTGAATCGGAGAAAAGACAAAAACGACCAGGTCGGCAAGCTAACTGCCGAAACGGTCGATTGAAATCATCTAACCAGTAAAACAACCACTGGAAAGAGAGAAAACCACTATCATAAGTGAAAAGAAACAAACGAAAGAGCCGAAATGAGCAAAACGAGCTGACAGTGCGCATGCGTCATGCCATCTACAGACAAGGTTTGTTATTTCTCTTGCATTCCAAGAAGAGCCGAGTGTTTGTGAGTTACCTACCACCCCAAAACTTTCCTTATAGTGGACTTTTCTTCGTCAACCATATTCCAGATCGAATCGGCATATTGAAATATTACCCTTTTTAAGAGGAAGAAGAAACTGGAGTACCCAAAGGAGAAACTCTCAATGCAAGGAAGAGAACCAACATCAAAATCGATCAAACTAATGGCCACGTGGTCTGTGAGATAGCGCCGAATGCTTGTTGTGCTCGAGCCGTGTTCCGCGGGATTTGTTTACCTGCCATGATTGCCCAGTTAAAAAGGCTTTGACGCGGATTACGGATTTGCCAATCGGGTTGGAAGGAAATTCGAAAAACACTTCCGGTAGTTCAGTTGAATCCGTTGGGGACCCAGAACCACGATATCGGAGCTGATTCGCAAAGGTTACGTTGCTAATTAAACTAATGGCATCACCAGAGCCGGGAATCGAAGTTAGGCCACAATACATAGCCTGCGCAACAGATGAAATTAAACCCCTGGTTAAGTTGGTCTGTGAGGCAGCGCCGAAAATTGTTTGGCTCGAACTGTGTATCCGGATTTGAGCAGGCGCAATGATTGCCCAGTTAAAAAGCCATTGTCGATTTGCCAAATCGAAACACACTTCCGGTGTTCGTTGAATCCCTCGGGAACTGGGGGGGCAGAACATGGTTTTCGGCGCTGGTTCGCAGACGTTGTTAACCCGGACCCAGTTCTTCGTTAAATTTTGACCGGGGTTTCTTTTTCTTTTGTTCAAAAGCATTTTCCCGGATAATTTTTTCTATTCTTTTTAGAGCATCCAATCATCAAGTTGAAGTCAAAAAGAATAAAACTGAATTTGCTTTTTAAGCTTTCATATCTGAATTCAAATTTCGCTCTGAACCCCTGCCTTGAAAACCCGGCCCGGGGTAATGTTAGATTGCGTCGGCGACGCAGGCTATCAAACCAATGGCCTGACCCTGGGCCAGGATTTTAACCTAGGCCTCAATGGTGAGAGGCTAATGCAATGACCACTGCGACATCCAATTCACAATTTTCACCGAGACCATAATGCACCTTGTTTACCCCCAAAATTTTACATAAACATATATTGTTTCCGTCGAATTTGAATTGCAATATTCTTTAGGTGTTTTTTGGGCGTTATCTAGATGTTTATTACTGGACGACACTGGGATCCTTCTTTTCTTCCAGAAACCAACCTCCGATCATAGGGAAGCTGTTATGTTATGTTTGCGGATGCAATTCATTCAGAAAACACACTGTTTGAAAAAAACTTACGTCTGGTTCGCAAACGAAACGAGCCATGCAGCACTGATTCTGCCGTTCCAGTTAAAAGGAAAGTACAGGTAATATCCTTTACATGACATCGACATCAAAACAGCAAATATTCTAAAAAAAAAAAAAGGATTGTAAGGAAATTCAAAGGTTTTCTTTTAGTTCTCTTAAAGAGGTCACGTTCACTAAACTTAGGCTATGTTTACAGTATACCGGATAGCTTTTGCGCAGGCCCAAAAACCATACCGGAGGGCTTCTCTTCACACATACGAACAGCGATTTCGGCTCGATTGCCGTAACGGAGCGAAGCCGCGCCGCGCCGCGCCGATCTTTAAAGTGAAGAGTCACATATCGAATAGGTATTCACACCATACAAGACAGCTTTTCGTGTAGGCAAGAAAAGCTATCCGTTAAAATGAGAACATAGCCTTACAGCAAAGAATTCAAAATAACAACATCAATACGCATCAACGTTCGCTGGAACCACAGTTGAGCTTGGCTCGTCTGGTTCGGCAAGGCTTTTGCGCACAAGCCCACAGTGACGATGGCTTAATATTAGGCAAATACCCAGATACAAATACGGTCATTCCAATAACCAGGAGCATGAGAAGGTAGGTTAGTGGTTTTCCCAGTCCACATGTTGCTACACTGTTCTCGCGCTTTCCGACTCGGTTCACCAGAAGCCCAGCTCTTGCATTCAGGAATGGAGAGATCAGACCAGATGAAACTTCTCACCCGCGCGTTCCAGATCAGTCCGATCCAAACCTGCTTCACTGAGAGTGCGCGTCTGTGAACCAGCTTCAACACAAACTCGTTTTCTTCGTCGCTGTTTATCTTCACCAGTTCCCCTCCCAGTCCTTTGCAGTACGCTTGGGCCTGGTGCCAAGTCTTGATGGAGCTGCTCACAAAGTAACAGAGGCTTTTAAACTGCATCCAGCCCCTAGGACAATGATAACCTAGAAATGTGTGAAAAGGCAAAATCAAAGTTCATTAAAGGTTCAAAAAATGTAGGTAACTGAACGATTTCAAATTAACAGTTGTTTAAATCTTTTTTCAGGGAAAATCGACACAGCGACAATCAGTTGCCACAAAAATGAAAAAGGTCACCAACAGTCTTCACCTCTAGTTCTTTAAAAATGTGAAGAAACTCGACATGGTAGAATTTAGACGTTCTTTTTTTGCTAATATAACCCGGCGAACATAAGGTTTCGAGGCCTTTGTTTACGAGAAGCTCTTTGAAACTCCTTGATTTTGTGGAAGAGTTTTCTACTTTCCATCGCAATTTGCTCTGTTCATTTATCCCACTTGTTGGAATGTTGGAAAGATAGCACCGACGAAAACGTGAAAAAAATTGATTTACTGAGTAAACAAGTTAGCCAAGTTTTCATTTCTGACCAATCAGCAACAGCATTGATGAAAGCGCGCAAAAACTCGACTCACGTCTGTCTGTCACGCATTCTCGTTATAAGTAGCCAAGCGTGCCTATTTTATACTCCTCGAGTTGAATAACAAATCTCTTATTGGACGGTTTAGTGTGTAGTATCGTGGGATATTTTTACTCGTCTCTTGTATTTTGACTCGCCCTACGGGCTCGCCAAAATACAGCGTGACTCTTAAAAACATCCCACGACACTACACATTAAAGCGTCCAATAAGACAATCATAATACTGTAAAACAATCATGCACTTTATTTCATACTGGTAATTTAAAGCACGTTGTAAGTCCTGCATTGTGACAGTTTACTAGATATTTTGTAGGACTTCTCGCAATAACTTTGTTTGAGAATTATTTAAGATATTGGATAATACTAACAGTTATGAAGTTGTTATTCAAAGTATACTGTTAAGTTTGTTTACTGCAGTTTAAGTTAGCCTGCATAAAGTTTTATTCGTCCGCCTTGCAGTCGCCTTCGTCTTAAAAACTGAGGGCCTTTAACGTTAGAGCATAGATGGTAAACGTTGCAGCTGTACAACAGTGAAGTTATAGATGCACTTGCGAGGTGCTAAGCAAGAAAGAAGCGTAAGAGAGCAACTCCTGCTTTTTAACTTTAGCTAAAACTGCAACCCATTCATGTGGTGTTCACTGAACTACTTACACAAGTACAATACTATCTCTCTGCTACATTCACTGGCAAAGAAAACACCAATTCAACACTGCTGGCTTCAGTAAAGTCCAGAGCTGCTTTTATACTCAAATCTATATCAGAGCTTTTCCAGTCCCCTTCTTTAATGTTTTTTTATTCTCTGAAAGTCACTTCTTTTCTGTTTTGTGAATTTTCAACAATGGCAGGATTAAGTTTCATGTTGGACGAGTCATACTGTTCCCAGAATTCCAAAGGCGACCTGTGCATTACAGAATATACAACCAATTGCAATAGTGGGAATATGTCACGAGGATATTGCTGTTTTAGGTCAATTCTGTGCTTAAGTCATTCATTAGAATGCATTTCTAGAGAACTAAAATTACTCTGGATAGCCTAAAAAGTGTTTTCAATGTATTTAAGAGGAAACCGTCGTTGGGTGCCCCCGGGTTATGAAGAAGATAGCAAACAATGTTCACCACGAAGCACTAATTATGGCAAATTTTGTAGTAATTATTCCAGGCATAGCATTTAAACTTGAAAAGTTGATCCAACTTTTTCAAGTTTCAATGCATGTCCGTTCTTGACGACAGGAAACAGCTTTTTTAATAATAAATTTGACCATTATTTTTGGAATTTAATTGATGTGAAAAACGTTTTAGCTTTGTAAAAAGAAACTAATAAATAGTGTGACATAACCCCTTCAAACAATGCTAAAAGGAAAAATAAATAAGGGAAATAGCTAAATAGGAATTAATCAGGCTTTCTAATACACCACTATAGGGTGCATTCCTTTCCAGCACAAGCGTCTTAAAGGCGAAAAAAATGCAAATGCAACGGCTGTATGCCTATATTGTAAATGAATGCATACTAGACTGGTTCACTAGTAAGCCTGATTAATTCCTATCTAGTGGCTTTCCACATTTTTCATTTTTCCTTTTAGTATTTCTCTATGGCTATGTTATTGTGACGTGGAAGAGTTTATTACTGAGGCTCGGTTTAAAACGTCGTATTTCACATGTGCCAAATCTATTACAATTTAGCGATAACAATAGCATTGAATTGGGCACAGGTGAAATGCGACATTTGAACCGGGCCTTGAGATCAACGTAGGTTAACGTTTTGATGTTGGTTCCATTATCACTAGACTACACGCCCCCCGTTATGAAACGTTGGATAACGCTAACTACCAGATAAAATCACTACCCAGTGGATAGGTAATAGGAAAAGTAATTGCGTTATGCACTGGATAGTGATTTATCCGGTGGATAGCGATGTCTACCTTTCGAACTACATGGCTTACATACAGTTTGTTCGTTTCATCGTTCAACACAAATGATTAAGTTACCTTACATTCTCGTCATAGTAGCCAACTGTCCTTTGCTAGGCGCTCCCTCGGCCACGTGATGAACCGCGATCCTCACCGCTGGATGATAGTGTTCAGTTTCCAACAGAGCTAGTTCGCAGGCTGTCGTGCTGTCAGCATTATTCAACTCAGCTCTGGGTCATTGACATCAGGTCGAAACAAATCAGTACCCATGCTCTCACTGTCGAGTATTGCTTACACTTTAGCAGGAGACTAGAAAGGAGGAAAATCGAATAGGTGAGGTAAATAACTGGAGTAACTGTGGAGCAAAGAAATCATTTTACACTACAAACGTTGTAATGAGACTCGAGGATTTTCTGGAAAATGTTTATGCAATACCTTCCTCGGCATAATGAACGAATGTCGAGCCAGCGAGAAATACCGCATCCCTAAAGTATACTGGCCTTTACGAGCTAAACGACCTGATTATGTTCTTGATTACCACGACGGTTTATATGGTATCAACTTTGCCTCAATCTCTAGAGAGATTTCTTAGTAATCAAAAGCGCATCCGTTTAATGACGTTGTAGCCGAAAGAAGTGGAAGTTGCTTCACGTTAGGATGCAACTGCACAAGGAGCCTGTAAAATAGTTGGGTCTCCTCGTTTCTCCTCCTCGGTTTCCAGTATTAAAGTGACAACGCTTTTGCATATGACCATAGTGTTCTGGTTACCAGGGTTACAAGTAACCAGATCCAATAGGTTTTTATCAATTTTTCTCCACGCAAATGGGAACACCGAAGAGGTTTCAGCCTTAACAATGGCTTAATAGCTTACGAAATGAGCCATTTTACAGTTATGGATGGGAGTGAGGCTGATGGTGACCTTGTTTTGATACAAACCTTCCTGCTTATTATGTAAATCAAGTTATTCTTCAGTTCTAACTAGTATTTTCAAGGACAATTTCCATAACAAAGCAAAGGAGGTTTGTATCAAAACAAGGTCAACCTCAGCCCCACATTCTCTCAGAGGCTAGGGTACTAAGTCCACAACTGAAAAACGGTCAGTTGGTTGGGAAAACAATGAACAAACACAAGTTAACAATGGAACCTAGCCCGTAAAAAGAAGAACTGCGACATATAGGGGGTGAATTTAATGAGAGGCAGTGAAAAGGTGCAATACTACTGAACAGCTGAGTTGAAGCGAAACATTTTGCTTTTACCAACCCGTTCAGTCTCTATAAAATGTACTCCAGTCTGCAGCCAGAAGGAATTAAACTGTCGATTAAAGGAAGAGAACCAACATCAAAATTGATGAAACGACTAGCCTGCGCAACAGATGGAAATAGACTTCTGGTTAAGTTGGTATCTGAGAGAGCGCCGAAATCCCTACTGTGGGCCCCACCTGTGTACCAGGATTTGAGTACGCGCCATGATTGCCCAGTTAAAACGAGAGCCATACTCAATCTGCCAATCAAGTTGAAAGAAAATTCGAAACACACTTCCGGTAGTTCGTTGAGTTCATTAGGCGCCTAGAACAAGTCAATGGGCTCTGGTTCGCAGACGTTACTAACCAGGGGTAGATTACGTCTCCGACGTATGCTATCAAACAAATGACTTAAGTCGGACCGGAGTTCCAACCCAAGCCCCAATGGTGGAAAGTAAATATGCAATGACCGCGTGGAATATCCAATAAACACTTGAGAGAACAAAAAAGGAACAAGAGCTGAAACATGACTGGCTTGGTTTGCATTACCTAAGGACAGAGAGCAATAAATGTGAACGGACATTAATGCAAAACAAAAATTGATATATTCTGCTTTTCGTAGATATCAATGATGCCGTATAAAAAGGACAACCATAAGGGACCTTAAGCAACGACGACGGCAACGGCAACGAAAACTTCATCCAAAAAAAAGAATTGGTACTGTCTTGAAATTTAATCGCTCTTATTCCAACTCTTCCAGTTAGTCTCGCTTGCGTAAGCATAACAACAATTTATTTTGTTAGTGACTTTTTTCTTTCCCGTTGCCGTCCTTTTAGTGTAAGCTCCCTAATATCATAGTCAGGCATCATAAACATGGTTTACAAGAGGTTTACGTTATTACATCGTTTACCGCAGATCTCATATAAAGAATTAAATTGCTCAACTTACTGAAAAGGAAACCTATGAAATATACCATGACAGAAAGAACAAAAGAAGGTTTACGTAAAACATCGGCATCAAAGCAACAAATATTGGAACCGAAAAAATGCAGGGAAATGCTAACGTCTTCTTTTGTTTCTCTTGAAAGTGAAGCATTTACGAAACTTGCAGTAACGAACTCAGAATCACATTCTTATATAACAACAACGTTCGCTGGTGCCGGGGTTGAGTTTGCCATCACAGTCTGGTTCGGCAAGGCTTTTGCACACCAGGCCACAGGGAGTGTGGACTAACGTTTGGCAATTACATTCATTCCAATAACCAGGAGCATGAAAAGGTAGGTTAGTAGTGCGCCCAGTCCACATGTTTCCACGCGGTTCCCGCGCTTTTCCATTCGGTTCAAGAGGAGCCCAGCTCGTGTATTTAGGAATGGAGAGATCGGACCAGATGAAGCCTCGCAAGCACGCGTTCCACCTGAGTCCGATCCAAACCTGCTTCACAGAGGGTGCACGTTTGTGAACCAGCTTCAACACAAACCCGTTTTCTTCTTCGCTGTTTATTTTCACCAGTTCTCCTCCCAGTCCTTTGCAGTATGCTTGGGCCTGGTGCCAAGACTTGATAGAGTTGCTCACAAAGTAACAGTAGCTTTTAAACTTCATCCAGCCGCTAGGACAATGGTAACCTAGAAATGTGTGAAAAGAAAAAACCAAAGTTCATTAACCCTGTAAGCCGCAATGTCCACATACAAATTCTCCAAACTGATCTCTATACATTTCCTTAAAGAATGAGTTGAGAGAATTTGATAAAAGATCAAAGCATTTTCTCTCAGGTCATCAATTTATTAATTCTTATAACCTAATCTCTGGACAATCTATGGATATGGTTAGGAGAAAATTGATGTTGGTCACCACTGGGACTTAAAGGGTTAAAGTCTCACAAAATGTAGCATCCTGCTAGCATAGCTTTTCGTTCGCTTACTCGATTTTGGTGTACACAAAAGGAGACTCTGCTAGCAGGATGCAAATGTAGCGAAGGTAAATGATTTCAAATTACTGAATGTTTAAATTAGAGTTTGAGGTGATCAAGGCAGCGAAATCCGTTGCCACAAAAATGTGAGAAGTCATGAAAAACTGACTGATGTCAAATATATATGATATGAAACAATACAAAAAAAAATTCACCCAGGATAAATAAGAACCACCACTCGTATCTTTTTTAGAGGTTTTAGACTTCTAAGCACAAGTAGAATGAGAATGCTTGGATTAAGCTGCGGCTACACCTATAATGGCGTATAGAGTTGGCTATCTAAACATGACTATTTTGGAATAAAAGGAACCGAAGAATATTTATCTAATGGAATATTTCACACAAAGCAGAAAGAAGTTAAGACTCGAAGGGAATTTGGTCGATTGATCTCCAATAGGTGAAGAGTTAATCTAACATTTACAGAGCAAAATGATTTGATGGAATTCCTTTTAAATTTAGAAACTATTTAATGGCAGCACTTCTGCATGATCACTGTTCTATTTCATTGAGCTTCAAAATGATTTGTAATTTTTCACTGCAAAAAAAAACCCAGCAAGGTCCAAAAATTCATCTTCGATGAAAAGTGGATATACGTAATTTGTTTTCAGTCACGGTAATCCAGAAACTCGCATTTAGAAATCGGTTCCCCTCCGGCGTTTTTCAAATATTGGAGGTATTGTGCTACCCGCTGAATATCTCTCACTTAACTGGCACGAGAGAGAGTGAAGACTGACTACTAAGTAAGATGAACAGGAATACAGGGGCGGATCTAGGGGGAGGGTGCAGGGGGTGCGCACCCCCCGTGATGACCTGCGGTTTTCTAATACAACTGGTTTTCTGCAAAAAAAGTGGTTTATTGGTGTTGAAGTAGAGCAAGAGACGAGTGCACCCCCTCCTAAAAAAAATCCTGGATCCGCCCATGGAATAAGTGCTAAAGAATTTAAACACGATGCTAGCAAAGTTCCCGCTGTTCCGGTTGCTGTTGCTGTTCCTGTTTATGGATAGTTTACCAGTAATATTACAACCACGAACTGATCTTACAGCTGCAAAAACTTATGCCTTAGAAAATTTTGCTCTCTTGAAAAAAGTTAACAAGATTAAACTTCAATCACCGGCTATTTTAGAGGCATCGGGTTGAAAGGTTGAGCGATTTCCTATACCAGCCTTAGACATCTAAATTTCCCCTCAAGTTTCGGAAACAACAACAAATTCCTCTAAATAGGAAATAATAAGCTTTATACAGCTACCTCATCGTTTCTCAGTTTTGGAAGCCAAGGAGATAAGCCAATGTACCGGATTCAGCGTTAGTTATTAGTTGACATGATGAGACTCTTCTTGGCCTTTGTGTGCTGTATGCTTTTCCTTTTCCCAACATGCAAATTATGAATTGTACGTTCTCTATTTAACTCTCCGCCATACTTCTTTTTTTGGCGAGAAAAAGTGGCCCTTTGCAAAAGCAGCGGATCAGATAGAAAAGACTGAGAAAACTAGAATTGAGCGCGTGAAAAACGAAGTCTACAAATGCAAAGTTGTTATTAAGATACCTTCACTGAACAAGAAAAGGTTCGAGAATTAGACTTCAAAAGCCTGGTATTTTAGAAGCATCGGGTTAATAGGTCCAACGACTTCCCCTCCCAATTTTCAACACCTATTCTCCTCAAGTTACTGAATTAGTTAGCAACGACATTCCATTGTTAGGAGAACCTCGACTTTCATGAAAGAGTTTTGAAAATATATAATATTCAGCTGTATTTCATCTGTCTCAGTTAAGCCTGGAAAGTCATAGGGCTAGGTCCAGCGTGATGTAGCCTAGGGTGCGAGAAACAAACCGTGAAACACCTCCTTTCTACTTATATTGCTTACGACCATCAAGTTATATTCTTTGGTTATCTATATCTCATTGCCACTGAATTCCGTGCATACTTAATTTTGCCATTTTGACAGACAGTATTATTTCGCGGGGTCTTATTTTTGCGATTTAAATGGGACAATATGAAAAAAAGGGCATTAAATTTCTCGATTCATGCATTTTTAACTTCATTTTGTTTTTCAAAAAGCCTGAACTTTTAAAAATTTCTAGATAAACTGAAAGAAGCAAAACGCAAATTTATTTATTTTATTTTTTGCACGAATCTAGCGATTCAGATGAAGATAATAGCTAGATTCTCTACTCCATGTGAAGTCTTTGCAAATTAACGTTATTTTACAACGGAAGGTACAAAATGGAACTTATCGGTAAGATCAATTAAGTTACTCCTGGATGGGTATTTAATTTCACGTGTTTGTATTTCGCGAGGATTTTTATTGGCGGGTCTTCAATTTCGCTAATTTTTGACAATGGCGAAAAACGCGAAAAGACCCGCTAAATTAAGTACCAATACGGTAGCACAAGGTCACTTTCTAATTATAGAAAAAAACGTCGAAAATATCATACAGTCGAACCCCGTTAATACGGACACTAAGGGGACCATAGAAAGTGTCCCTAAGCGGGTTCAATTCAGAGAACATTTAAGGGCTTTCTTTCTCCAGGGACAAAGCAAACTGTCCGTAATAATGAGGTGTCCTTATTAAGTGGGTGTCTGCAAAAAACAGGGTAGGGTTTGACTGTATTTTTAAGGCCTTTGGGTGGTGCGTAGTGTTGGCTTGAATCCAGGGCCCAGTTGTTCGAAGACCGATTAGCGCTAAACCCGAGGTTAAATTTAACCCAGGTTTCTTTTTCTAGTGTTTAAAAGCATTTTCTCGGATAATTTTCTTGTTATCTTTAAAGTTTTCAATAATCAACTTGTAGACAAAAAGAATTAAAACTGAAATGATTTTTAGGCTTTCATATCTGAATTCAAATCTCGCACTAACCCTGGGTTATCTTAACCCAACTGTGAACAACTCGGCCCAGGGGATAAAAATTGGAGCTTCCAATAACACAAATTGCTATTCTGCTTTTCGTAGACATCAGCGATGCCGTAGGAAAAGACAATCAATTATAATCTCCACTGCCACGGTGATAATTCTTGATTTTAAAACTTCCTCTTACTTACATAATTTAATATAATTCCTGATAGATGTTCCAATGTGTCTTATGTTGCACAGGTGTTTTCAATTAGTTTCTTGCGATTCCTTTGATATGCTGACACCTATTTTAATTTAAAACTTCCTATTTTTTAATGACATAATGCAATCTATGAAGTTCTAGGTATGATGATTCAAAACAATACAAACGTTTTCTTTCTCCCTTTTCTTTTTCTTCTTTTTTTCCTTATGGCAAGAGCGCTGTAGATATGCAGTAGAAACCCGCGACGTTAAGAACCTGTTAGCCTAAAATTTGTCAGTTAGGCCCCCTCTATACGTGAACCTGTTTAGCGTAAAATTTGAAAAAGGGTTCTTATTTTCTAAAATCCATGAAAAAAATGTAAATACACTTGGGCAAAAGGACTTCAAAATTCATGTGGCTAGTGCTTCAGTCTTTTCTCTCAGTCATTTTTAGATAGATAATAAATAGATTTAGCCAGGGCTAAAAGCGAAGCTCTCGATAATATGGTTTGTTGAAACAAAATTAAAATTGTGTAATGCTAAGCAGTGAAGGCAACGCCGAAGAACGGTGAAAAACAACAAAAGGTCGGTCTAATTAGCAAAATAGCAACTTTGCTCGTATAGCACACTTTTTTGTACATTTCTTTGCCGCTGTTTTGCACGACTACAACGTGAAACTTCCAGAAACTTCTCAGTTACACGTCTTATGGAGGAAATGTTGTTCGCTTTCTCGTTCACTTTTTTTTACTGCCGCTCATTTTCATCTTGTATTGGTGGCCGCTAGCATTTCTCATTTTGTCACCGCCGTTACAAAATTTTCATGTTGTTCTTCCAACAAAAAAATGTCTCCTTTGTTTTTTCTCTCTCGCTCTTAATCTCTGTCGCCCTTTTTCTCGTTGAGCTTCGCTGGCCTGCTGCCTACTTTCTCTTTTTTTCTGTGTTTCTCTTGCTCTATATTCCAAATTTGTGGACATGACAGTTAATCTAAGCTTAATAATTTAGAAAACATGAATACAGAGACAATTACCGTTTTCCATTTTCCTCATTAACTCTTCAGTTGTCTCTGCTTTACAAGACGCCGGTGGCTACGAGATTTCCCGTCAAAATAACCTCGAGTTGCATTTGGGTTACCATGCCTGTTGATTGAGTTATTTTACATTGGTATGCCTGTGGTGCGGACGGACTGTCGGGCGGACGGTGTACGGTCACGTGATTACCAAATTTTCTCGGATGGGTAGTTTACCACATTTTCTAACCCATGGTGCTCCGCTCGCGCGCTTCACACGCGAGAGCTCGGCTACTAAATAAGTATGCAGATTTTCCATAAGGAATAAGCTGAATACCACTAAATGCTCTGGGCTACCATGTTTTTTTCTTCTTCAGAAAATAAGAAGCTATTTAAGAACCTAAAAGGGCCAAATTTTCACTAATTACTATTTATGTAAGAACCTGTTTGAGCTTACTTGGAAAAATGCAGGCTCTCAGTCGCAGGTTGTTGCTGTAACTGAGATGCTTTTTGGATCTTTCAAGCGTTATTTAAATGTTTATTATTGGACGACAGTTCTTTCTTTTTCTCCACAAACCAAACCTTAAAAAGGAATTGGTTTAGTAAGCAAAACAACAACTCTTCACGTACATCGAGCTTTTTGGTATGTTCACTTTCTATATATCTTGATGCCATGGTTGCTCAGCCACGACATGAAATTCTCCAATGTGACGTTTTTTATGGACGAACGTACACACGACTTTTCTTTTTCTTTCGACACTAGACAGTCTGTGCTAGGCTGTCAGATACTAGGGAAGCCAAGTGAACATAAGACGCGTTTTTCTCATCATTTTTTACTGCATTACTCACTACTGTTTGGGAGCCTTGAACAGGCTAGACATTACAGTGCGGTTACCACTGAAATACCGTACCATGGCACCCCTTAAAAACTCACCAAAATTGACAAAATTCGGCGAGTTGGAGTTTAGCATTGCAAGGAACAGTTTAATACAACACGAATATTTTTATTAGTGACTTTTTCGTTCCCGTCGCTGACAGTCCTTTTTGTTTATGCTCCCTAATATAGTCAGAAAAAAGAGTTAAATTGTTCAGTTGACTAAAAGTAAATCTATGAAATGTACCACAACGAAAAGAACAAAACATTGTTTACACAAAATATCAGCATCAAATAGTGAAAACAATAGAAGAAATGCAAAAAAATCCAAACGTCTTATTCTATTTCTCTTGAAAGTGAAGCATATACGAAAATTGCAGTAACGAACTCAGAATCACATACTTATATTGCATCAACGTTCGCTGGTGTCAGGGGTGAGCTTGCCTCGTCTGGTTCGGCAAGGCTTTTGCACACCAGGCCACAGGGATAGTGGACTAACGTTTGACAAGGACGGTCATTCCAATAACCAGGAGCATGTTCAGGCAGAAAAGTAGTGTTCCCAGTCCACATGTTTCCACACGGTTCCCGTGCTTTTCCATTCGGCTCACGAGGAGCCCAGTTCCTGTATTTAGGAATGGAGAGATCAGACCAGATGAAACTTCTCACCCGTGCGTTCCACATCAGTCCAATCCAAACCTGCTTCACTGAGGGTGCGTGTTTGTGAACCAGCTTCAACACAAACTCGTTTTCTTCGTCGCTGTTTATCTTCACCAGTTCTCCTCCCCGTCCTTTGCAGTACGCTTGGGCCTGGTGCCAAGTCTTGATGGAGCTGCTCACAAAGTAACAGTAGCTTTTAAACTGCATCCAGCCCCTGGGACAATGGTAACCTAGAAACGTGCGAAAAGACAAAACCAAAGTTCATTAATGGTTCAGAAAATGTAGCGAAACAATTTTTTTTAAATTACCAGTTGTTTAAATTATTTTTCTTGGAACACGCAAAGGTAGCGAAATCCGTTGTCACAAAAATGTAAGGGGTCGTGACAGACCCATATTGGAGTTCTCGTATATTCTTTCGCTCAACTTTATCCTTGCCTCAAATTGTGTTTTCCTTTCTTTTTGTTTACGCCAGTATATATGACATGAAAAGAAGAAACAAAATTAACCGAGGATAAAGTGAACCACAACAGTTTTCTTCATAGCTCGTGTTTTACACGTAATTAATACTTCTATAGCGCATTTTAACATAGGCATATGGTCAAATGTACTAAGTAGAGTACAGTGAAACCTGTATTAAGCGGGGAATGCTGTAGTGTCCACTTAATACAGGGTGTCCGCCTAATACAGGTTTCGATAGATAACGTCATACGAGGTGTCAAATGCCATTCAAATGAAGTGTGGAAACGTTTACAATGCTCCCAGAGACTATGACGATATTAATTTCTTTATCAAAGTGAACCAATTGATCATAGTACCATGAACAAAGATTGCAATTCAAATTTGAAGAAATAAGATGAGTGAAACAAGCTCTATACAAACAAAACATAATAGACAACAATACAGTACGATGAAACTAATCAAATAAGTTCGTCAAGTCAAGTTTTTAAATGTAAAAATCGAAAAATTTGTGGGTGGCAATTCGAGGCAATCTTTCGTATTTCCAGTGTCTGGCATGTTGGAGGGTGGAATTTAATTACAAGTGTCCGTTTAATACAGGTTGCCAACGAAATGACCATTTCAGGTACTTTTTAGGTGTCCGCGTCCGCTTAATAAAGGTGTCCGCTTAATGAGGGTTTCATTTAAAGTAGATAAGGAAAATAAATTTTGGGACTTCGGCTACTGTCCGCTTAATAGAGGGTGTCCGCTTAATACGGTGTCCGCTTAATACAGGATTCACTGTACGTACCTTAAGGCGCATAGAGTTGCCTATCTAAATGGACCAACTATTTTGAAACAAAAGAGGTTGTTGAATTTTTATAGAATGCAACATTTCGCGCAAAGAAGAAAGAAACTGAAACTCTAAGAGAGTTTTGTCGACGGATCTCAGATCTGGTGTACAAAGCAAAACGATTTGACGAAATTCTTTTTAATTAACAAACTTTTTTTGAGAATTATTGATAATTGATCTATTTTTTCGCAGTTTGAAATATTTTTTAAACTTTCCACTGCTTAAAAATAAGGAAGGTAAAGAAGAAAGAAATTTGCACTTTTCTTTCCTATAAAGTCCGAAAATTTCATGCAAGAATCACAGCGATAAACAATTTTTTTTTTGAGTTAGAGCTTTCAAAAGCTGTTTCAGTAACACGCATGGAAATCGTAAAAACCCTGATAATTTGTTCTATTTGCTTTAATTTGAATCATACATGTTGGGTACAAGGTGATTTAATCCGAGCATTACGTCGTTTGAACGAGAAACTCTCTGAACAGCCAAACAGCTTGTAGTTCGCACAGATCAAGATTGATCTTGCTCACGGCTATCGGTTAAAGCCAAAAATATTTCAAAACAACAGAAAAGTCAGCTCTTCAGCAAAATAAGAAAACGAGGATAAACAGGCCTCACGTAAGAGGTACAATGTACTCTGCCATCGCTAAACGACACGAATCCGCTGAATCCGCTAACACAGCCTAACGCTCAAATCATCTGCTCAGTCCCTTTTTGTATCTTAGGTGCATGCCTCTGAGGGTTCCGCAAACTTATAGCTGTTGAAACCAACATTTGGCATTATGCTTTCCTAACGAATGCTCCAAAAGGCACAATTTCTTTTGGACCTACCTTCTTAGCTTTTTCTTAACTGGAGAGAACGCACAAAAAAAAACTGAAATTGAGAACACCACTGAGGCAGAGTTTACTTTAATACCGTGCACTACATATATTTAGACATTAAATAATCGCTTATAAAAATGCCCTGAATCTTTCAGATCTCGGAAATTTATTTTGCTACTTGCTCGATTAAACCAAATTTGCCACATGACTATTTTTGCTAACTTCTTTACCCTAGTTTCGCATTTGAAACGAAAACCTACAGTTGTATTTAAATAATTGCTTACCAGACACGCACGAAATCGCAAGAAAGAGAGGTAGAACTACTGAAAGCACTTTCATCTCGGCAGATCCAGTCCGGCGTTTTTCAAATCTCTGGAACTTGGAAATATTTTCTCTCACAGTTAAGGCGGCCTTTAACTGGCACGAGAGTGAAGAACGACTGAGTAATAAAGATATCACCAGAAAGAAACAAGAGCTAGAGAATTTAAACACAATGCTGGCGAATGTCCTGTTCCGGTTCCTGTTCCTGTTTACGAATTTTTGCTGATACTTGTGATACTCTTTAAAAAATTTTATTTACGAGGCAACGGGTTAAAAGGTCCAACGACTTACCTTCCTCGCCCCGGATATCTATTCCTCTCGATCGAGTTACTATCCTGCGGGCATAGGTTTCTCTCTTGCATGGCTTTTAGCGTTTACGAAGTCGTTCGCGAGGCTTAAGTTTCTCACAGGGCGTAAACGAACCAACCACGCGACAGACAAGCCACGCGAATGACTTCGTAAACGCTTAAAGCCATGGAAGATAGAAACCGCAAGGTACTGAGTTACGGCCGAATGAACATCAAATCATTTTCAATCGGAAAATTTGGTTTTAATAATAAATATAAGTCGCAAAAGCTAGATACAGCTGTTTCTCATTGGGTCTCAGTCTCGGCAGCCACCAAAAAAAAAATCTTTGGACCGGGTCAAGCGTAAATTATTAGTTGATGAGACTCAGTCGCGTGACTTACGTTCTTCCTAACAGGAAGTATGTGTTTCATTTCCCCGCCAAACCTCTTATCTTTGCAAGAAAGGGTGGCCCTTTGCAAAGGCAACGGATAAGAGAAAAGTAAAAACTAGAATTGAGCACGTGGAAAGAAATAGTCGTCTACATCCACAAAGTTGTTATTAAGAGGAAAAAAACTTCACTGAACAATAGAAGATTTAACAAATTAGACTTCAAACTCCTCTTACTTTAGTGGCATCCGGTCAAAAGGTCCAACGTCTTCGCGTTACGTCCCTGGACATCTATTCTCCTCAAGTTACTGAATTAGTTATCAACACCTTCCTTTGTTGATTAGGAGGATTTCGACTTTTATTAAACGAGTTTTTATTCTTATATTGAATATACATAATATTCAGCTGTATTTCAACCTTTTCCAAATTCTTGAAGCCACGAAAGTAAGACCGCCAGATTGAACCTAAGGATCTAGAAACAAACCGTAGAACACCTTTTTTCTACGTATATTGGTAACGACCACCGAGGTTATACGATCGCATTCTTTCGGCACTTTATGCACACGGCCGCTTTTATTTATTTATAATCTCTATTGCTACGGTGATTATTCTTGATTTTAAAACTTCCTCTTAATTACATAATTTAATGTAATTCCTGATAGATGTTCCAATGTGTCTTATGTTGCACAGGTGTTTTCAATTAGTTTCTTGCGATTCGTTTGATATGCTGGTACCTGTTTTAATTTAAAACTTCCTACTTTTTAATGACATAATGCAATCTATGAAGTTCTAGGTATGATGATTCAAACGTTTTCTTTTTCTTCTTTCTTTCCTTATGGCAAGAGCGCTGTAGATATGCAGTAGAAACCCGCGACGTTAAGAATCTGTTAGCCTAAAATTTGTCAGTTATAGGCCCCCTCTATACGTGAACCTGTTTAGCGTGAAATTTGAAAAAGGGTTCTTATTTTCTAAAAAAATTTAAATACACTTCGGCAAAAGGACTTCAAACTTCATGTGGTCAGTGCTTCAGTCTTTTCTCTCAGTCATTTTTAGGTAGATACAATTAAGTATGTAGATTTTCTATAAGGAACAAGCTGCTACCATACTTTTGTTTTTCTTCAGAAAATAACAACCTATTAGGAACCTAAATAGGCTAAATTTGTCCTAATTATTATTTATGTAAGAACCTGTTTGAGCTTTACTGTAACTGAGATGTTTTTTTGGATCTTTCAAGCGTTATTTAAATGCTTATTATTGGACAACAGTTCTTTCTTTTTCTCCACAAACCAAACCTTAAAAAGGAATTGGTTTAGTAAGCAAAACAACAACTCTGCACGCACATCGTGCTTCTTGGTATGTTCACTTTCTATCTTGATGCCATGGTTGCCCAGTCGCGACATGAAATTTTCCAATGTGACGTTTTTATGGAGGAAAGCACACACGACGTTTCTTTTTCTTTCGACACTAGACAGTGTGTTCTAGGCTCTCAGATACTAGGGAAGCCAAGTGAAAATAAGACACGTTCTTGTCATCATTTTTTACTGCATTACTGCACTACTGTTTTGGAGCCTTGAACAGGCTAGACATTACAGTGCGGTTACCAAAATACCGTACCATGCGCTCCCCTTAAAAACTCACCAAAATTGACAAAATTCGGCGACTTGGAGTTTAGTATCGCAAGGAACCGTTTAATACAACACAAATTTATTTTATTAGTGACTTTTTCGTTCCCGTCGCTGATTGTCCTTTTTGCTTAAGCTCCTTAATATAGTCAGAAATCATAAACCAGGCAGGCTTAAACAAAATCTTCACCGCAGATCTCGTAAAGAGAGTTTAACTGTTCAGCTGACTAAAGGTAAATCTATGAAATATACCATAAACAAAAGAACAAAAGATTGGTTACACAACATATCAGCATCAAATAGTGAAAACAATAGAAGAAATGCAAAGAAATCCAAACGTCTTATTCTATTTCTCTTGTAAGTGAAGCATATACGAAAATTACCGAACCGAACTCAGAATAACATTCTTATATTGCATCATCGTTTGCTAGAGGTGAGCTTGCCTCGTCTGGTTCGGCAAGGCTTTTGCACACCAGGCCACAGGGAAAACGGGGCATCAGTTGGCAAATACGGTCATTCCAATAACCAGGAGCATGTGTAGGCAGAACTGTAGTGTTCCCAGTCCACATGTTTCCACACGGTTCCCGTGCTTTTCCATTCGGCTCACGAGGAGCCCAGTTCCTGTATTTAGGAATGGAGAGATCGGACCAGATGAAGCCTCGCACGCGCGTGTTCCACTGAAGTCCAATCCAAATCATCGACACTGATGGTGCACGTTTGTTCAACACAAACTCGTTTTCTTCGTCGCTGTTTATCTTCACCAGTTCTCCTCCCAGTCCTTTGCAGTACGCCTGGGCCTGGTCCCAAGTCTTGATGGAGCTGCTCACAAAGTAACAGTAGCTTTTAAACTGCATCCAGTCCCTGGGACAATGGTAACCTAGAAATGTGTAAAGACAAAACCGAAGTTCATTTATGGTTTACAAAATGTAGCGAAGCAATGATTTCAAATTACCAGTTGTTTAAATTTCTTTTCGTGGAATCCGCAAAGGTAGCGAAATCCGTTGCCACAAAAATGTAAGGGGTCGTAACAGACGCATATCTGGTTTCCCGAGTATTCTTTCGCTCAACTTTATCCTTGCCTCAAATTGTGTTCTCCTTTCTTTTTGTTTACGACAGTATATATGACATGAAAAGAAGAAACAAAATTAACCGAGGATAAAGTGAACCACAACAGTTTTCTTCACAGCTCATGTTTTACACGTATTTAATACTTCTATAGCGCATTTTAACATAGGCATATGGTTAAATGTACTAAGCAGAGTACGTACATAAAGGCGCATACCGTTGCCTATCTAAATGGACCAACTATTTTGAAACGAAAGAGATTGTTTATCTGGTGTACAAAGCAAAACGATTTGACGAAATTTTTTAAATTATCAAACTGTTTCAAGGGAGAATTATTGATAATTCATACATTTTTTCGCAGTTTGAAATGTTTTTTTAACTTTCCACTGCGTAAAAATAAGGAAGGTAAAGAAGAAGGAAATTTGCACTTTTCTTTCCCATAAAGGTCCGAAAATTTCATGCTAGAATCACAGCGATAAGCAACTTTTTTTTTGAGTTAGAGCTTTCAAAAGCTTTTTCAGTAACACGCATAGAAATCGTAAAACCCTGACAATTTGATCTATATGCTTTAATGTGAATCATACATGTTGGGTACAAGGTGATTTAATCCGAGCGTTACGTCGTTTGAACAAGAAACTCTCTGAAGAGCCAAACAGCTTGTAGTTCGCACAGATCAAGATTGATCTTGCTCACGGCTATTGGCTAAAGCCATTAATATTTCAAAACAACAGAGAAGTCAGCTCTTCAGCAAAATAAGAAAACAAGGATAAACAGGCTTCACGTAACTGGTACAAGGCACTCTGCCATCGCTAAACGACGCGAATCAGCTGAACCCACTAACACAGCCTAACGCTCAAATCATCTGCTCAGTCGCTTTGTGTAACTAAGGAGCATGCCTCTGAGGGTTCCGCAAACTTATAGCCGTTGAAACCAACATTTTGCATTATGCTTTCCTAACGAATGCTCCAAAAGGCACAATTTCTTTTGGACCTACCTTCCTAGCTTTTTCTTAACTGGAAAGAACGCACAAAAAAAAAAACTGAAATTGAGAACAGCACTGAGGCAGAGTTTACTTTAATACCGTGCACTAAATATATTTAGACATTAAATAATCGCTTATAAAAATGCCCTGAATCTTTCAGATCTCTGAAATTTATTTTGCTACTTGCTCGATTAAACCAAATTTGCCACATGACTATTTTTGCTAACTTCTTTACCCTAGTTTCGCATTTGAAACAAAAGCTACAGTTGTATTTAAATAATTGCTTACTAGACACGCACGAAATCGCGAGAAAGAGAGGTAGAACTACTGAAAGCACTTTCATCTCGGCAGATCCCGTCCCGCGTTTTTCAAATCTCTGGAACTTGGAAATATTTTCTCTTACAGTTAAGCCGGCCTTTACTGAACTGGCACGAGAGTGAAGAACGACTAAGTAATAAAGATATTGCCGGAAAGAAACAAGAGCTGGAGAATTTAACACAATGCTGGCAAAGGTCCTGTTCCGGTTGCTGTTCCTGTTCATCAATTTTTGCGATTAAGAAATTTTATTTACGAGACAGCGGATTAAAAGGTCCAACGACTTCCCTTCCTCGCCCTGGATATCTATTCCTCTCGATCGAGTTACTATCCTGAGCGCATAGGTTTCTCTGTTGCATGCTTTTAGCGTTTACGAGGTCTTTTCGCGAGGTTTAAGTTTCTCACAGGGCGTAAACGAACCAACCACGCGACAGACAAGCCACGCGAATGACTTCGTAAACGCTAAAAGCTATGCAAGGAGAAACCTCTCTTCGCATGGTACTTATTTACGACCGAATGAACATCAAATCATTTTCAATCGGAAAATTTAGTTTTAATAATAAATAACAGGGGCACCCAATAGATGTGTTCCTCAAAATATCTGTTTTTCAGGCAAATTTTTGCTGGCTGGGAGATTTGGACAAAATAATATGTCCTTGGAAATTGGAAAATTGTGGGTGTTTGAGGTGCTAGCTACTGCGCGCTATCTGTCAGAAACCTCTTAGCACTTCCAACCCCCCCCCCCCTCACCCCCACTGAAGGGGTGAATGTAGCCCTTAGATCACACCCAATTTCCTATCAAACCCCTTCCCTCCCCCCGAAGGGCTGAATTTTGCCCTATGGCCTACGTCTGTTGGGAAACTTCCCAGTAAGTCAGGTTGTAGGTGGAAGGTGCACCTTGCTGGCTGGGAACCTCTTCATCAGTCTTGCCGGCAGTGAGGAACAGATAAATTTTCCCAGCAATCTCCCAAAATGCTTAAAATAGCTTCAGACATCTTTATTTATGCTTTTTTTTTTGTTGTTTTTAGGTCTTTTTCTCAAAATTTTCTGTTGGTTGCCCCTGAAATAAGAGTCGTAAAAGCTAGATACAGCTGTTTCTCATTGTGTCTCAGTCAGTTGGCAGCAACGAAAAAAAAAATCTTTGGACCGGGTCAAGCGTAAATTATTAGTTGATGAGACTCTAAGTTACGTGATGTACGCTCTTCCTAACGTGAAAACTACATCAGCTGTATGCATGTGTTTCATTTTCCCCGCCAAACCTCTTATCTTTGCAAGAAAGGGTGGCCCTTTGGAAAGGCAACGACGGATAAGAGAAAAATAAAAACTAAAATTGAGCACGTGGAAAGAAATAGTCGTCTACATGCACAAAGTTGTTATTGAGAGGAAAAATAACTTCATTGAACTATAGAAGATTTAACAACTTCGACTTCAAACTCCTGTTACTTTAGTGGCATCCGGTCAAAAGGTCCAACGTCTTCCCCTTACGTCCTTGGACATCTATTCCCCTCAAGTTACTGAATTAGTTACCAACACCTTCCTTTGTTGATTAGGAGAATTTCGACTTTTATTAAACGAGTTTTTATTCTTATATTGAATATACATAATATTCAGCTGTATTTCAACCTTTTCCAAATTCCTGAAGCCACGAAAGTAAGCCCGCCAGATTGAACCTTATGATCTAGAAACAAACCGTGGAACACCTTTTTTCTACGTATATTGGTAACGACCACCGAGGTTATACGATCGCATTCTTTCGGCACTTTATGCACACGGCCGCTTTTATTTATTTATAATCTCCATTGCTACGGTGATAATTCTTGATTTTAAAACTTCCTCTTAATTACTATAATTCCTGATAGATGTTCCAATGTGTCTTATGTTGCACAGGTGTTTTCAATTAGTTTCTTGCGATTCCTTTGATATGCTGGTACCTGTTTTAATTTAAAACTTCCTACTTTTTAATGACATAATGCAATCCATGAAGTTCTAGGTATGATAATACAAACGTTTTCGTTTTCTTCTTTTTTTCCTTATGGCAAGAGCGCTGTAGATATGCAGTAGAAACCCGCTACGTTAAGAACCTGTTAGCCTAAAATTTGTCAGTTATAGGCCCCCTCTATACGTGAACCTGTTTAGCGTGAAATTTGAAAAAGGGTTCTTATTTTCTAAAATCAGAAAAAAAAATTAAATACTCTTCGGCAAAAGGACCTCAAAATTCACATTGTGGTCAGTGCTTCAGTCTTTTCTCTCAGTCATTTTTAGATAGATACCAATTAAGTATGCAGATTTCCTATAAGGAACAAGCTGCTACCATACTTTTTTTTTTCTTCAGAAAATAACAACCTATTAAGAACCTAAATAGGCTAAATTTGTCCTAATTATTATTTATGTAAGAACCTGTTTGAGCTTTACTGTAACTGAGATGTTTTTTTGGATCTTTCAAGCGTTATTTAAATGCTTATTATTGGACAACAGTTCTTTCTTTTTCTCCACAAACCAAACCTTAAAAAGGAATTGGTTTAGTAAGCAAAACAACAACTCTGCAAGCACATCGTGCTTTTTGGTATGTTCACTTTCTATCTTGATGCCATGGTTGCCCAGCCACGACATGAAATTCTCCAATGTGACGTTTTTATGGAGGAAAGCACACACGTTTCTTTTCTTTCGACACTAGACAGTCTGTGCTAGGCTCTCACATACTCAAAAAGCCAAGTGAAGATAAGACGCGTTTTTCTCATCAATTTTTACTGCATTACTGCACTACTATTTTGGAGCCTTGAACAGGCTAGACATTACAGTGCGGTTACCAAAATGCCATGCGCTCCCCTTAAAAACTCACTAAATTTGACAAAATTCGGCGACTTGGAGGTTAGTATCGCAAGGAACCGTTTAATACAACGTAAACACGAATTTATTTTATTAGTGACTTTTTCGTTCCCGTCGCTGATTGTCCTTTTTGTTTAATCTCTCTAATTTAGTCAGAAATCATAAACCAGGCAGGCTTAAACAAAATCTTCACCGCAGATCTCGTAAAAAGAGTTTAATTGTTAAGCTGACTAAAAGTAAATCTATGAAATATACCACAACGAAAAGAACAAAAGATTGTTTACACAAAATATCAGCATCAAATAGTGAAAACAATAGAAGAAATGCAAAGAAATCTAAACGTCTTATTCTATTTCTCTTGAAAGTGAAGCATATTCGAAAATTGCAGTAACGAACTCAGAATCACATTCTCATATTGCATCATCGTTTGCTAGTGTCAGAGGTGAGCTTGCCTCGTCTGGTTCGGCAAGGCTTTTGCACACCAGGCCACAGGGAAAACGGGGCATCAGTTGGCAAATACGGTCATTCCAATAACCAGGAGCATGTGTAGGCAGAACTGTAGTGTTCCCAGTCCACATGTTTCCACACGGTTCCCGTGCATTTCCATTCGGTTCCCAAGGAGCCCAGTTCCTGTATTTAGGAATGGAGAGATCGGACCAGATGAAGCCTCGCACGCGCGCGTTCCACTGAAGTCCAATCCAAATCATCGACACTGATGGTGCACGTTTGTGAACCAGCTTCAACACAAACTCATTTTCTTCGTCGCTGTTTATCTTCACCAGTTCTCCTCCCAGTCCTTTGCAGTACGCCTGGGCCTGGTGCCAAGTCTTGATGGAGCTGCTCACAAAGTAACAATAGGTTTTAAACTGCATCCAGCCCCTGGGACAATGGTAACCTAGAAATGTGTGAAAAGACAAAACCAAAGTTCATTTATGGTTCAAAAAATGTAGCGAAGCAATGATTTCAAACTACCAGTTGTTTAAATTATTTTTCGTGGAATCCGCAAAGGTAGCGAAATCCGTTGCCACAAAAATGTAAGGGGTCGTAACAGACGCATATTGGGTTTCCCAAGTATTCTTTCGCTCAACTTTATCCTTGCCTCAAATTGTGTTCTCCTTTCTTTTTGTTTACGCCAGTATATATGACATGAAAAGAAGAAACAAAATTAACCGAGGATAAACTGAACCACAACAGTTTTCTTCATAGCTCGTGCTTTACACGTATTTAATACTTCTATAGCGCATTTAACATAGGCATATGGCTAAATGTACTAAGTAGAGTACGTAAATAAAGGCGCATACAGTTGCCTATCTAAATGGACCAACTATTTTGAAACAAAAGAGATTGTTTATCTGGTGTACAAAGCAAAACGATTTGACGAAATTTTTTAAATTATCAAACTGTTTCAAGGGAGAATTATTGATAATTCATCTATTTTTTCGCAGTTTGAAATATTTTTTTTAACTTTTCACTGCATAAAAATAAGGAAGGTAAAGAAGAAAGAAATTTGCACTTTTCTTTCCCATAAAGTCCGAAAATTTCATGCTAGAATGACAGCGATAAGCAACTTTTTTTTGAGTTAGAGCTTTCAAAAGCTTTTTCAGTAACACGCATAGAAATCGTAAAACCCTGACAATTTGATCTATATGCTTTAATGTGAATCATACATGTTGGGTACGAGGTGATTTAATCCGAGCGTTGCGTCGTTTGAACGAAAAACTCTCTGAACAGCCAAACAGCTTCTAGTTCGCACAGATCAAGATTGATCTTGCTCACGGCTATCGGTTAAAGCCAAAAATATTTCAAAACAACAGAAAAGTCAGCTCTTCAACAAAATAAGACAACGAGGATAAACAGGCTTCAAGTAAGTGGTACAATGCACTCTGCCATCGCTAAGCGACGCGAATCCGCTGAATCCGCTAACACAGCCTAACGCTCAAATCATCTGCTCAGTCGCTTTGTGTATCTAAGGTGCATGCCTTTGAGGGTTCCGCAAACTTATAGCTGTTGAAACCAACATTTTGCATTATGCTTTCCTAACGAATGCTCCAAAAGGCACAATTTCTTTTGGACCTACCTTCCTAGCTTTTTCTTAACTGGAAAGAACGCACCAAAAAAAAAATTGAAATTGAGAACAGCACTGAGGCAGAGTTTACTTTAATACCGTGCACTAAATATATTTAGACATTAAATAATCGCTTATAAAAATGCCCTGAATCTTTCGGATATCTAAAATCTATTTTGCTACTTGCTCGATTAAACCAAATTTGCCACATGAAGTTTTTTTGCTATCTTCTTTATCCTAGTTTCGCATTTGAAACAAAAGCTACAGTTGTATTTAAATAATTGCTTACCAGAAACGCACGAAATCGCGAGAAAGAGAGGTAGAACTACTGAAAGCACTTTCATCTCGGCAGATCCCGTCCCGCGTTTTTCAAATCTCTGGAACTTGGAAATATTTTCTCTCACAGTTAAGGCGGCCTTTTAACTGGCACGAGAGTGAAGAACGACTAAGTAATAAAGATATCGCCGGAAAGAAACAAGAGCTGGAGAATTTAAACACAATGCTGGCAAAGGTCCTGTTCCGGTTGCTGTTCCTGTATATGAATTTTTGCGATTAAAAAATTTTATTTACGAGGCAGCGGGTTAAAAGGTCCAACGACTTCCCTTCCTCGCCCTGGATATCTATTCCTCTCGATCGAGTTACTATCCTGAGGGCATAGGTTTCTCTGTTGCATGGCTTTTAGCGTTTACGAGGTCGTTCGCGAGGCTTAAGTTTCTCACAGGGCGTAAACGAACCAACCACGCGACAGACAAGCCACGCGAATGACTTCGTAAACGCTAAAAGCCATGCAAGAGAGAAACCTCTCTTCGCAAGGAACTGAGTTACGGCCGAATGAACATCAAATCATTTTCAATCGGAAAATTTGGTTTTAATAATAAATATAAGTCGTAAAAGCTAGATACAGCTGTATCTCATTGTGTCTCAGTCAGTTGGCAGCCACCAAAAAAAAATCTTTGGACCGGGTCAAGCGTAAATTATTAGTTGATAAGACTCTCAGTCACGTGATGTACGCTCTTCCGAACATGAAAACTAGATCAGCTGTATGTGTTCTATTTTCCCCGCCACGCTTCTCATCTTTGCAAGAAAGTGTGGCCCTTTGCAAAGGCAACGGATAAGAGAAAAGTAAAAACTAGAATTGAGCACGTGGAAAGAAATAGTCGTCTGCATGCACAAAGTTGTTATTAAGAGGAAAAAAACTTCACTGAACAATAGAAGGTTTAACAAATTAGACTTCAAACTCCTGTTACTTTAGTGGCATCCGGTCAAAAGGTCCAACGTCTTCCCCTCACGTCCTTGGACATCTATTCTCCTCAAGTTACTGAATTAGTTACCAACACCTTCCTTTGTTGATTAGGAGAATTTCGACTTTTATTAAACGAGTTTCTATACTTATATTGAATATACATAATATTCAGCTGTATTTCAACCTTTTCCAATTTCTTGAAGCCACGAAAGTAAGCCCGCCTGATTGAGCCCAAGGATCTAGAAACAAACCGTGGAACACCTTTTTTCTACGTATATTGGTAACGACCACCGAGGTTATACGATCTCATTCTTTCGGCACTTTATGCACACGGCCGCTTTTATTTATAAAAAACGTCGAGCTAATATCATTATATTTTAAAGGCCTTTGGGTGGTGTGTGGTTTTGGCTGAATCCAGAGGGGTAACATGATATATATTGTGAAAGGTTTGAACCCAGGCGGGAGTCATTTCAAAAGTAGGTTGAGATTGATCGTCCGGGTGAACGTAGTCCTGAATAGGACTGTTGTTGTTGACAGTGACTAACGTTTCGACAACCTGTGCGGTAGTCATCTTCAGAGTCAAAGTGAGTTGTATCACGTCGGTTGATGGTATTATACTCTGGTAATTGATCTGATTGGTCTGATTGGTCTGGTATATTTTATAATACTTTGAAATGATGCAATATTTAATACCGGTGAATTAAAGCACGTTGCAAGTCCTGCATTGTTACAGTTTACTAGATATTTTGTCGGACCTCTCGCAATGACTTTGCTTAAGTGAAAACTTAAGATAATACTGATTGTTATAACGTTGTTACTATAAGGATACTAATATTTTGTTTACTTCAAGTTAGCCTACATAAAAGCATGAGCAGGGCGAGACGAACGCGGCATTTTGCGCGAAGCGCGAGACGAGGGAAATTTTTACTCGGGTAAACTTTACCAAGGTGTTACACGCAAATTTATAGTCTTAGAATTTATGGTCATTAAAACAACTATAATATATTTCTGGTTAACTTGCTCTCTCATTTTTTCTTTTCTTTTTAATTCATTTTCTCCCCCTCTCGTCTCACAATTCGTGCTCGTCTCGCGCTTCGCGCAAAAAGCTAGCTTCGCCTCACGTCGCTCATCGTTATGGAGGCTAACTTCAAGGGTTTTTCGTCCTTGTAGTCGCTCTCGTCTTAAGAGGGAGCTTTAGCGTCGACGACGGCAACTGCAGCGAAAACGTCAGCTTTTAAAATGAATTCCCGTTTTTTCAATTTTTGTCGCGTTTATTCCAATTTGCTGAAAATGGCAAGTGTAGGCGAATTTCCCTGGAGTTGAATTCTTGAGGACCGCACTCAAGTTTAGAGAGAGAAAAAGAGATTTGTCGTCGCTTGTTTACGTCCTCCATAAAACTTGCAATTAGGCATTTTCATGTCGTAGTCATGCTAGGATGTTAAAGAAATGTACACAAAAGTGTGATGCACGTGCAAAGTTGTTGTTTTGCGTAATAAACCTATTGCTTTTTTGACGTCCTCTTTGCCGTCGCCGTCGTCGTTGCTAAAGCTCCCTACTGTCTGAGGGCCTTTGACGTTATAACATACTAGGTGGTAAACGCTACAGTTCAACAACAGTGGAGTTATAAATGCACTTGGGAGGTTTGCCAAGCACGAAAGAAGCGTAAGGGAGCAACTCTACCTTCTTAACCTCAAAGAATGATGTAATCCATTCCTGTGGTGTTCGTGGAACTACTTACACAAGTGCAATACTATCTCTCTGCTGCATTCACTGGCAAAGAAAATACCACTTCAACACTGCTGGCTTCAGTAAAGTCCAGAGCTGCTTTTATACTCAACTCTACATCACAGCTTTTCCAGTCCCCTTCTTTCATGTGTTTTATCCTCTTAAAGTTCACTTCTTTTCTGTTTTGTGCGTTTTCAACCATGTCAGGATTAAGTTTCATGTCGGAAGAGTCATACTGTTCCCAGAATTCCAAAGGCGACCTGTGGATTACAGAATATACAACTAATGGCAATGACGTCTTAAAGTGGATATGTCACGAGGATATTGCTAATTTAGGTGCGAGCACTGTTTTAGGTGTTTGAGTCATTACTTAAATTTAGAGAACTAAAATTACTCTGGATAGCCTAAAAAGTGCTTTCAATGTATTAGGAGGAAACCGTCGTTGGGTGCCCCTGAGTTATGAAGAAGATAGCAAACAACGTTCACCACGAAACACTAATTATGGGAAATTTTGTGGTACTTTTTCCAGGCATAGCATTTAAACTTGAAAAGTTGAGCCAACTTTTTTCAAGTTTCAACGCATGTCCATTCTTGACGACAGGAAACAGCTTTTTTAATACCGGTAATAAATTTGACCATTATTTTTGGAATTCAATTGATGTGAAAAACGTTTTGGCTTTGTAAAAAGAAACTAAGAAATAGTGTGACATAACCCCTTCAAACAATGCTAAAAGGAAAAATAAATAAGGGAAATAGCTAAATAGGAATTAATTAGGCTCACTAATACACCACTATGGGGTGCATTCATTTGCAGCACAAGCGTCTTAAAGGCAAAAAAAAAAGGCAAATGCCAAGGGTGTATGCCTATATTGCAAATGAATGCATACTAGACAGGTTTACTAATAAACCTAATTAAGTACTATCTAGTGGCTTTCCACATTTTCATTTTTCCTTTTAGCATTTCTCTCTGACTATGTTACTGTGACATGGAAGAGTTTTTTACTGAGGCTCGGTTTAAAACGTCGTATTTCACACGTGCCAAATCTATTACAATTTAGCCATAACAATAGCATTGAATCGGGTACAGGTGAAATGCGACGTTTGAACCGGGCCTTAAAATCAACGTAGGTTAACGTTTCGATGTTGCTTCTATTATCACTAGACTACAGGCCATCCCTTATGAAACGTTGGATAGCACTAACTAGCGGATAAATCACTATCCAGTGGATACGTATTAGGAAAAGCAATTGTGTTATCTACTGGATAATGATTTCTCCAGTGGATAGCGTTGTCTACTTTTCGAACCACAAGGCCCAAAAGCATCACATACATTTTTTTCGTCCAACCGTTCAGCAGAAATGAGTTAGTTAACTTACATTCTCATCATAGTAGAGAACTGTCCTTTGCTTGGCGCTCCCTCGGCCACGTGATGAGCCGCGATCCTCACCGCTGGATGATAGTGTCCAGTCTCCAACAGTGCTAGTTCCCAGGCTGTCGTGCTATCAGCATTACTCAGCTCTGGGTCATTGACATCCGGTCGAAACAAACCAGTGCCCATGCTCTCACTGTCGAGTATTGCTTGCACTTTAGTATGAGACTAGAAAGGAGAAAAAAAGAGTACGTGAGATAAATAACTGGGCTGACTGCGGAGCAAAGGAAAATCAGTTTACACTCCGCTATGAAGCAAACGTTGTCATCAGAAAATCGTAAAACTTGAATAATGAGACTCAAGAACTTTCTAGAAAATATTTGTAAAGGAACGAATGTCGAGCCAGCGCAGTACTGGAAAAACACAGCATGACTAAAGCATACTTGTCTTTACGAGCAAAACAACCTGATTATTTTCTCGGCTACCACGACAGTTCATATGGTATCAACGTTGCCACGCTCCGAGTAAACAAAGGCGCATCAATGACGTAATAGCCGATGAAAGAACTGGAAGTTGCTTCACGTTGGAATACAACTGCCCATGGAAAATAGTTGGGTCTCCTCGTTTATGGTTTTCAGTATTTAGGTGACAACGATTTTGACAATAGTGTTCTGGTTACAAGTTACCAGATCCAATAGGTTTTTATCAATTTTTCCAGTCCACGCAAATGGAAACCCCGACGTTCTTTACCGTTGGGTGGGTGAAAATTAAGAAAACCCTCTAGGTCCAGGACATGTGTTTACCTGTAGAAATGACTTTACGTAAGACAGAAAAGCCAGTGTCCCATTTGTTTGAGACTGCAAGCTTACGGTACAAAGGCGTTTTACAAATCCAGCCACCCTTTGTATAGGAACCTGAGCAAAAAAAATAGCAACAACATTCAGACCTTGCAGCTCTCAGAAGACCTTACTGAATGGGCCATTTTACAGTTATGGATGGAAGAGAGGCTGGAGTTGACCTTGTTTTGATACAAACCTTCCTGCTTTATTATGTAAATCAAGTTACTCTTATGCCAACTATTATTTTCAAGGACAATTTCCATAACAAAGCAAAGGAGGTTTGTATCAAAACAAGGTTAACCTCAGCCTCACATTCACTGGAAGGCTAGGGTACTAAGTCCACAATTGTAAAATGGTCAATTGGTTGGGAAAACAATGAACGAACAAAGGTAACAATAGAACCTAGCCCGTAAACAGAAGAGCTGCGACATATAGGGGTACTGCCCATCTACCCCTCCCCTAAGCCAACGTTAACACTTACTTCTCACTTGGGGCAAAATGTTGGCTTAGGGGAGGGGTAGGTGGGCAGTTTCCCAGAAACGTATAATGACCCATTTAAAAAGAGGTAGTGAAAAGGTGCAAGACTACTGAATAGCTGAGTTGAAGCGAAAAATTGTTCTTTCACCAACCCTTGCAGTCTCTATAAAATGTACTCCATTCTGCAGCCAAAAGAACTTTCCGTGAAATCCACTGACGCCATAAAATAAATACAATTGACAACGAAAATTATTATGGCTACTTCCGGCCAGCCATATTAAAGATCAAATCAGCGCAAATAAAATTTCTGTAGTGATGAACCTGATGAGTCATACAGTTGTTATTGTCCTCAAGGATTTTCAAATTTCCAAACGATGCAACTTTCCTACCTGTTTTCTTCTCTTCTTTAGCATTTCCTCAAGACACTGGAGCACTACGGGAACGTCTTCGCTACTAAAGCCTTTATTAATAAACAGACGCACAAATAACATCAGAAATGTTATGCACAACGGTTACGGTAAACGGCAAACGGATGCTTCCGGTTTTCTATTGCCATCGGTAATCATTTCAACTGGTGCTTAAGATTAGTTTACCCCAGATGGGCTGGATTCTTAGGGCGCTTTCGATTTGCCAGAACGGACCAGCCAGACTCTTCCCGTCGTAATGAGAGTTTCACTATTAATCAAAACTATCCAGCCAGATCAGTCAAATCCTAAATAGAGGGCAAGAAAGAGATGGTTCTTCAGCAAAAGCCCTTGGAAAAAGCTGATTTCATTGTCAAAATGACTGGTCCGGCAATGGTCCGGCCAGCCAATTCTGACAAATGGGAAGCGCCCTAAGGCTTGTCCCGAAGTCGACTTTTCTGAGTGACGAAATAAAGCACTATTACCCCTATATGTTGAGGCATATAATTCCTCAAGTTTCCGAAAACGATAAAAAAATAGGTTTCCAAAGCATGTTTTCATGAACGCGAAAATGAAAGCAAGCAATCATAATGAATTTTTTTTTCTAATGGCATTTGATGCTGGCTAGCCAAAAAAATGGTCCAGAATTGTTATTCAAGACTATAGATATCTCGACATTGAAAATGTTTCTTGTCTTCTGTTGCTACTGATGGCAAGGATGGACATAGATTGGGCTGAAAATTGGGTCAGTTTTTTAAAGTTTTAAAGGTTTCTCTCAATCCTCTCTTGTATTCCTAGAAAAATCTCCAAAACAAATATTATGGGCGGTTAGTGCTCTCTACAGGGGATTTTGAGTACGGGTAAAGTAAGTAGGGCAAAATGGTGGCTTAGGGGAGGGGTAGGTGGGCAGTTTCCCAGAAACGTATAACTTAGTACACAATTGACCTAAAACAGCAATATCCTGTGACATGGCACATTCAACTCTCTATTGACAAAATGAAAAAATACAGCAGCTACGTTTTTCTTATCTTTACACACTTACCAACATGAACTTGGAGCAGTTTAGTGTACAGCGTGTTATAAAAGCCCCTGGGATCAATGTTTAGTGCTTCCCCTGTTAAATGACAAGCATACACAGCTTCTTATTGACCGAGGTCAGCTCTTTAAAACCAGTTTATATTAATTCAGTGGGACTCAATGGACAGTGTTTTACTCCACAATCAAATATTCAAATCAGAATCTAAAGAATAAAAGAGATGGTCCTAGAAAACAGGCCCCCTCGTTTTGTTTTGTTAACCGATAGTTTTAACATGTTCTCTGCAAAACTATTGGGGAACCTCGCTCTTGAATGTAAAAAACAACAGCTTTCATTTAAAAGGACTTTAGACGGGCCCTGACTTGTCCTGGGCCGTTCATTATCAGGAATTTGGAGAAATGGTCCATTTTGATTGGGTTAACACGTGTCACATCAGAAAGTTTTTTTGCAAAAAACGGCATGAAAACGGTGCTGAAACCTAGATTCCCTACAATATTACTAAAACCCGTTGTTTGTTATCAAGTATAGTATTTATTCTTCGCTTCCGCCCTAGTCTGTTCAAGGCTCCAAGATACAAAAAAAGGATGCGATAACTAACCGCTCCCTTCCACAGATAACGCGCGTCATATTTTCGCTTGGCTTGTTTTTGTGTTGTCCCTACTACCTGAAAGCTCAACACAGGCTCCTCCCAGCCGTTACGTTACAAACAATAGAGACCTTTAAATTCAAGAACGAGGAAGACCACGTGGACGAGATGTAACTAAATTTTTTTTTTCGCGTATTCTCTAAACATATATACCCCGGAAAGCTTCATTGTGCTTTTTTTTTTTTTTTCACTAGAAAAGTTGGCACGGTTATTTTTATTAAACGAGGTTAAGGTGGCTGAACACAGTTTTGCGGGCGGTCAGCGGTAACTCGCATGAGCGCGCGTGTTTTTAATTAGACAAACAAACACGGCGACGAAAAAAGCAATGGTACACAGAAGACGATTTCTCAAAATCTGCTCATTAAAATTTTGTGATATTTGGCAAAATTGTTACTTTTATCGTATTTTAGATAATGAAAACTTTAAAATGAAGTTGAACACAAGAATATCGTGACACATTTGATAATTACAATACAATTATATTATTGATTATCTAAAAGTCCGTCTGTTAAAATTTGATCCAATAAGTTTCAACTGGTAATGATTAGTTATAGTAAGCTGTGTGCAAGTTTATAGGAAAATCTAATGAGCGAATTTTATGTAAACTGAAGAAAAGTGAAATTTTAAGGTTGTATTTAATCATTCATGTTGCCATGGAAACTGCGAAAACGTCAAGTTTTACCTGTCAATCAAAATCTTTCATCAGTATATTTTTCACTTGCCAAGTTTCAGCTTGTGAGCTGCAACCTTTCTCTTGCCATGATTTGGCAAAAGACATATACTCACAAACTGCCAAAACTGTATTCAAAATGATAAAACTTCTAACAACGCTGTTACATTCTCGCTAAAACTCGCAGTGAAAAGACGACGGTTACCACGTTTTCCTGCCAAAATGACGTTGGTTCACACGCACACTTTACTTAGTGTTGAGAAAATCTAGTCCTCGTGGTCGATCTCGTCTTAAAATCTAAAGGTCTCTGATGGAAAAAACGATTCTAACCTTGGCCCGATAGGATTTTTATAGCTGTAAGGACACAGTTGAGGGTCTCCCTAAGGGATAGTTCCTGCAAAACACACACGCCACAGTTAGAACCATGGTAGGTTAGCTCAATCAGTAGCGCATTGGACTGCAGAGTAATGGCCTGCGAGCAAGTAGCCTCCCACGCAGGCGTTTTTAGGGGAGCTCGTATTTCTTCCCTCCCCACAAACGCCTGCTCAACGGAAAACAACATTCCTTTCCCAAGCTTAGCCAATCACATTGTACTTTCCAAATTCTGGAAAGTTGACCTTGACCGCAAGGTAATCTGATAATTACTCGATCTGCATTAAACACTGGGAAAGCTTTCTGACCTGCAATAAATGTTAGATTCAGAGCGGCAAAAATAAGTTTTAGTCAAAATTCAGAATACTCCGTGCACTGCATAACCTTAGCGAAGGAAAGAAAAGAAGGAAAACGGTAACTCTAAGGTCACGTTCAGTCGTGTTTAGCCTGTCAACACTTCATTGCACAATTGTTGATTGGTCACCTACCACGCAAATAAAACAATGAGAAAGGAATGTTGTTTTCCGTTGAGCAGGCGTTTGTGGGGAGGGAAGAAATACGAGCTCCCCTAAAAACGCCTGCGTGGGAGGCTAGCGAGCAAGCTACGCCGGGGGGCTCTGGCGGCGGGGCGGGAAAAGGAAGGAGAGCTCGCAACTACGTCTCTGAGATTTGAACATCTGCATCGAAAAAGTCGATACGGAATGCTGATCAGCGGAGATGGCATAAGTGACGACGTCATTACCCAGGGCACGTGTTTTGCAATGTTTGTTTACATTCGCGATCGTTTCCGCTTCGCACTGATTGGCGGAAATCTGACAGCTCCGTCGAAAAAGAGCCACAGGCGAATTGGAGGCGGAATTCAAATTCTAGAGACGTAAATGCAAGCTCTTCTTCCTTTTCCCGCCCCGCCGCCAGAGAGCCCCGGAGAGCTTCCTCGCAGGCAAGCAGAGTGGGAGAACGCTAGCTGGCCGGACCGATAAGGTACTGCCTTTGCAAAATAAGTAACTAAACCTTCCTGGGCTTGTTTACCAAACAGTGTTGGCGATACAAGAAACCTTAAGATCCGACGACGGCGACGGCAACGAGAAAGACAAAAATGCAATAGGCTTGCGCGTGCATCATGATTTGTTGTACATCTCTTTGCCGTCACCACACGACTAGGCCGTGAAAAAGCCCTATTTTAAGTGTTTTTACATGAGGACGTGTACACGTATCCGGATATTTTGAAAACCTCAGATTTTTTCTCCGTTTCAGCCCTCCGTCCACACCTGTTCGACGTTTCCTGGCATCAAAAACGCAGGTTTTTAAAAATGTATGGAAGAAATAGAAAATATAGCAAGAACAACAAATTTAACAAGGATTGCAAGCTGTAGCAAAAATTGGCCAGCAAATCTGGGTAGCAGTTTTGACAAAAAACGTTTTAAGGAAACTGCTCGCAGAAATGTATAGAAGAAATGGCAAATACATCAAGAATAACAAACTCAATAAGAATTGCAAACTGCACCAAAATTCGTAAAAGTAACAAGGATTTTCCATTGCAACAAGAAAAAAACGCTGTAAAATATCGCAGAGTGAAGATGCCTGAAAACGCATGCTTCTCGTTTTCGTCTGGACGGACGAAAATGGACGTTTTCGAACACGATGATGTCATACATCTTATACTCTATGTACTAGCATTAACGTATGCTCTGTAAGGGATGCAACGGTACAAATGTATTACAATCGTTTTAGAGTTTTCATGTCGATGGGCGAAAGCGATCCAAATACACTACGTGTGGACGCGCATTTTTCTGAAAAGCTGAGAAAAAGATTTCCGTTTTCAAAAGTATCCGAACTCATGTAAGGCGTTTTTGAGCGACGCACTTTCAAACGGAAGTGAAGCCTTTTCTCTTTTAATATGCCTTGACGCAACCAAATTTGTATTGCTACATGTAAGTGTTTTTACTGTCATAGCGACGACTTGCCCGAAAATTTGGACAAAACCACTGCCCATGAATGCCAAGAGTCCACCTCCGGTTGACGAGCGTCGCTCACAAATGTCTTTGCTTAAGCTCCATATTGTAGATAACTCACCTTGTTGTTTAGTAAATCATGAAGTGCGGCCATGAGATCACTGAAGAAGTCAACATTGATAAGGTGCGCAAACTTCGCGAGTCCTTCCAGAACAGGAGACAAGAGAGGTGAATGGCCAACTGTTTTCAACACTCGAAAATATGTCACAAAAACAAACTTCAGGATCTCTGTTTGCTGTAAAAGTTAAGAAAGACTTTCAAAATTAGTAAACCTCCTTAGTACGTAAAGCCAGGTATTAACTATTTTCTAAAACCCTGTACTACACTCTGTTTTCTCCCGAAATTTAACATAACTCGCTGTTTTTAAATGATCCTGGGAATATGCAATCATCCCAAGAGCATTAATTGAAAACAACAGTTTATACAAAATTTTAAGGGGACAAACATAGTGCATTATGAAGATTTCGAAAATAGAAAACACACTCACTACCTACAGATAGAGAAATATCCAAAGACTCCAATGAAGGAGTCAGAAGTTAGCTATCAGAACACATTAAAAATTCAAGTAAAATGTCTCAAAAGTGGTGTTGAGATATTCATGCTACACGTATACAGTCAAGTAAAAATGCTAGGGACCTTTGGCAACCAGAACGGCGGCAACAACGGGTACATCATTGAAGCAGAAGCTTTATAGTAGATTAAACAAGGGCCCTTGCGTTTATTTCGTTGTCGTTCCTGCACGAGTATGATGTGAAACTTCAAATTTCACTTTTTATGGAGGACGTAAAAACGCCAGAGGACGATATTCTCTTTCTCTTTTTCTTTTTTTTTTTCGCAAACCGAGAACTCTACTCCAGAAAAACGTTTGTTACCCAAATCAAACGAGATGGAATGACAGAGATGAAGTGCGAAACAACGCGGATTGCCCCCTTGAGTGACGTTTTTGCTGCCGTCGCCGTCGTCCAAGCAGTTAACGACGTCAATTTTGTCCTCACAACATCACTGCACAATCAAGAAGAATCAATAAAATGATCACTTAAAGCAAAATCTTTTGATCTTTTATCAAACTCTCTCGACTAATTCTTTAAGGAAAAGTATGGAGATCACTATGGAGAATTTGTATGTTCTTAAAGGAAAAAAAAAATAATGACCAGCACTCACCAGTTTTGCTCTCTTCTGTTGGCTTTCCACAGCTTCAGTTTCCTGAAGTTCTTTTTCCAGTTTTTTCATTTCTCTTTTTCTCTGAAGATCACAAATCACGTTAATGTGGTATATCATGGGTGACAAATTAGGCTCACAATTGTGGGTTTTTAACTACACACGCTGAAAAATTTAGAACTTAAATTTTGGCGTGAGTTTATAATTTTCTTAAGTTTTCATCAAAGTACCGGCTCTTTTGTGTGTTTAGGTTTTCTGAAGCGACTCTCAATGCTCTCACATCTTCATTCACAGCGTTTTTAAACCTTTACGCCATCTTGGCACTGAGACATTCGTAACAATAGCATAGCAATTTTGTAATTTCACATGGGAAATTATAAATAAACGCTGAAATTTCGCGCAAAAAATAAACGAGTAATTTGGTACCCATGATATTAAATTAAATAAACAAGCAGACGAGTTAAAAAAAATGTTAAACTTAACAAAACACGAACTGTGAGTTCATTCAAAGGCTTCTAATAAACGAAAGATAAAAGACCGCTGAAACAACGTCTATTTTGTGAACTGGCTCGTGGACCTATAAACTCCGTTTAAAAGGGAAACTTCTACACTCTACATGTACATCTGTAATTGACGACCATTAGCTACCATTATTTATATCAAGTTCAAAAAAGCGGCAATCCCACTCTTCTGCTACATATTTCCAATACAGTACAGTGTAGGATGGCATACCTTTTTCTCTTTTTTGGACATCTTTCCTTTCAGCTTCTTTTCCATTCTATTTTTATTTTTCTCAATTTTCAGTTCTACTGCAGTTTTCTTCTCGTTGTTGTGTTTCAGTGATTGGATATCGAGCTGGTTTATCCGCAAGTAAAGAAATGTTTGCAAAACCTGCAGCAAAAATCAGTAAAATGAAAGACATGAAAATGAAAGTCTCTTTGCGGAGCACTGGGGAGCTTCTCCCCCACCCCCAAGAACTCCCTAGACAAGTTCCCTCTTTTAAGAAAAGATATCCGGATACGTGTGGACACGGGCTTAGACCTGATGCGAATCCTTGCTGACGTCATTGTTGTTACATTTTTGCTCATTAGCATACGGGTCATCCCGTAAAGGACGTCGCCGTATACAGCTGATTCAATAAAGGTTGCTTTGGAAATCGGGAATTGCGCATTGGGAAGCTATTGTTTGGTGATCACTCAAGCAAACCATTGCATTGTTCCATATGCTCAAACGACCGTTACCAAAGCAACCTTTTTTGATTTAGCTGTATACAAATTAGTAACTTTCAGCTCTTTGGAATCAATAACAATGGAACTAGCAGCAATCACAACCTGCGAAATTGATGGGTGGCAAAAACGTTAATGAGCTCATGTATTATTTGTAAGGTTTGAGGTTTTCAAAGAGAATTTCTCCGAAACTATCCGGTATATTGGGCTCAAATTTTCGGAGATAACTGAAATTGTTATGCTTTTTCAATAATAAGAGTTTTTACTTCATTAGCTTCTGCAATCAGATAATGATAAGCATTTGTTAATTATGCAAAAAATGTAAACAGAGATTCGCCTATAGCATCCTCCATTACCGTTTTCTTGAGAGCCACTCATATACAAGTACATGTACAAAGCACTGAAATATACTAACACAGGGCTGTACTCTGAATCCTTTACTTTTCACAAACTTACTGATAACTTTCACAGTCTAGCAAGATAAAAACAAGAAATCAATACAAGCAAAGAAAATTGCATACTGTCTGAAAATAAAAGCCTGCTAGAGGCCAATAAGTAAAGTGAGTATTCATTCTTGTTCAAGAGGCATCGAGACGTTAGAGATGATTGTTTCCATATTACATGTTGACAAAATTCCTTTCCATGTTCTTTTACGGCTATAATCAATAGTGATCAGGTTGTTTGACAGCCTAGTGGGGACAGGGTGGGGCTAACAGTCGGAAGCCTTGGTCTTCCTTCCCCCTTGTATATATTGTCCTTTTTCCCTCTCTTCTAAAAAAGAAACCTTCCCTCAGGCTAGACAGTCGGCGAAACTGTTTCCACGGCAAAATTAAAATATAAGCAAGTTTGGCAACGGGGCCTATGTTCTTACAATGATCAATTTTTATGCTGGCACAGAAATTGACCCGGTATAGTACGAATAGCCACGACACAAAACGGTCCAAAACCGATTCGGTACAAACTATATAAATTTCACAATCGCCTCATCGTAAAAGCTTTCCGGCATAAAACATCGTCCCGAAAATTGAAATCGAAAAACAAGGGTATGAAGCGCCGGGGTAAGTAAATAGATACAGCTTACCCTGAAACGAACAGATCATGAGTAGTATGGTGGGACTGGTTAAGCCCTCTTACTTAATGGTATTTAATTACTGCTAATAGGTTTTTAGGGGGAAAAATTGACTTTTTATGTTTATTCTAAGGCTATGTTCACCTTTTAACGGATACCTTTTCGTTTCGACACGAAGTCCTGGAAGTCCTGTCTTCTAACCAACCAAATGTGACCTTGCTTATATGTTCTATCACTGATATTATTTGAGATTTTATTCCTCTCTTTACTGCTGCCAATTATTTCAACATGACGGTGTCCAACAAGAAAGCTCTTGCTACTTTGGACACAGTACACAAATGAACTTAATGTACTTTTAGTTAATTATTATTTGTCAGCTACTTTATTTTCCCACCTACGTGCACTTATGTAAATATCTTATATAGTGTGAATAAAGAATGGAATGGAATGGAATGGAATTGGAAAAGCTTTCCGGTATAGTATGAACAGCAACAGGCAGGAAACTGGAACACGTCGGTCATGATCAACACCGCGGCAAAACGTCTACGCATGCGCCAAGTTGAGCATTTCCGGTCTCATTTTCAGTCACACTTTCCAGTCAAAGTCTCCCGCGCGCTTCATTCTGTGTGCAGCTTGTGGTTCAGTTGTTCTGCTTTATGCTGCTCGTGTTTTTGACTATTTTGTAGTTATTGAAATTGCTTTTATGGATAACCAGGCCCAGATCACTGAAACAATTAGTCGATTAGATTCACAAAAGGTAAGATGATAATAACTCAGTGTGTAATTTTGGCTAGAGCGTCAGGTAAACTGATTTTCATTCACGAAAATAAAGTTTTTGACTGTTATTTTTCACTTAACCTGGCTGAAACTAAGACATAAAATTAAAACGTTATCATTGCAAGCTTGTGTATTGTAGTTCTAATTTTTAGTTCTTCAGTTTCTCAGTCTACATGTGTTAAAGCCGATTCAAACTTTATTTGGAAAATGACAACACACAATCGCTTTGTAGTTTTGTTTACCAGTGGGTTTTACCGCGTTTTAAAACGAAACTCTTCAGGGTTGATTGCCATGAAACATAAGCTTAATTATACTGTTGAGCCGGTTGGCAGCAAGTTGACAACTCTATTTATTTATTTTTCCATTCTCAGAATCAGAGAGCGAAAGCTGGTTCAGTGGCTTTTAGAAGTCGAACTTTTCATGCCATGTATTTAGCAGCTAGAAGTTTCGTGTTTGCATGAGATGCAGCCGAGCCGCACAGTCTGAAATTATTGAAGTCTTCAACAAAAGAACGACCATGTAAAAGAATTAAATAGGCATTTTCTTGAATGAAAGCCATTTATAGGCATGTTTAGTTTCCCGGTGACTGCAGTCATCAAAGTCAAAGTTGTTATTAAATCCCGCCCATCTTTTGTTTTGAGTTCTTGTTTTCTCTGATAATAAAACAAATTATTGAACGGACTAAAATTTTATTTCCTGGTTTTAGTGTTTTTTATGATAATGATGACGTCTTTATTTTGGTTTGTTTCATAAGTATTGTTATTCTTTTCTTAGTTGTCGCCTTCTCCCAAATTAACTTATGCCAAACCAGTAGCATGCAAGAAAGCCAGTAAAAACAAATTCGTCGTGTCGAGCGCTCGCGACCTGCAAACTTCAAACATCATTTTCACCGTTGGTCCAAACAGATAACCATGTGGTGCAAAAGTTTGAGAATAGAAAAATATATAAGCTTTCGAATGAAGTGATTTTTTTGGCCCCCTTTTTTGTCTGTTTCGCCCTTTTTGCTTTTAAACCTGGCGCGACGGCAAAGTTATGCTTACGCTATTGATTTATATACTAGACCGGAAATAAAAAGCTGACTGGATATTAAATTTTGTGCTCATGCGCATTGCTTTTTGCCGCGGTGTTGTCATGATCACACACATCGAATATCACGCCGGAACGGTTGGCCGAGAGGGTTTGGTGAACTAAATCCTGAATATTTACTTCCGTCCCAGTGGATTGTAGTCATCGCCCCTACTTACTCACTTCCGCCACGGTGCGAATACCCGTTCACATTACACCAATATGTGTCACAGAACCTATCTGATATATGACGCTCCACTTTCAAGATCGGCACGGCGTAGCTTCGCTCCGTTACAGAAATCGCACCGAAATCACCGTTCTTATGTGTGAACAGGAGATCCATCCGGTATTGTTTTCGTGTTTAGTGTGACAAAATAACCGTTGTGATCTTGAACACAGATGATAATGAAGAAATAAAAATCATCTCCGAAGGACTGACTAATGAAATGTTTTTGCGTAAAATGTAAGCTAGAAGTGACGAATAATTTACCTCAAGAGAAACACTACCAACGGAATCTTGTTTGAACAAAGTGACAAAGGCGTTGTAACACAACTTTGAAACCTGAAAGGACAGAGATTTGCAAAAACATTCAGAGCGTTCAGGAAAAAAACAAAATCGCATAAAAAGATAGCTACTACAAGTTCTAATTTCATAAAAAGGCTCGTTCTTTGGATTTGCAGTCGTTTCGTTATCGTCCTCTTCGCCGCCTAAGTAGTTTCGCTACCACGCTAAGTCAGTTCCCCAACTTCTTTCGCCTGATTAACGGCTTAAAGAACGATGTGTAAAGTAACACATACGCATCAGACGTTTTTCGTGTCATGGCTGAAAAAATGAGGTTTTTGTATGTGAAGCTCTCGTTTCGTTTAGTACGCGAAACGACCCAAGACGTTCGCGACCGGGACGTTAGAGAAACGACGCGTGGGCGAAACGACCGGTTTCCGTCCTTTGACTGACCTGACCATCCAAGGATTTATCGTTCATTCGTGGTACAAGCACAGCCACCAAGTTTGTGTGGAAGTTAAAATGGGGCAGAGATGTCAGTAGATCACACATACACTGTACTGCCACAAGCATCACACTCTAAAACGACATTCAAAATGCATTGTCAGTGTTATTGAAAATATGCTTTGTACATGTATCATTAATTTTGGTCCACTTCTCCAGTTTCAAGTTAACTCTTTCACTCATGGAGAAATTATGACGAGATTTTATGCCACCCTAACTATGGAACAATATTTTATTATGGCAAGATCTCATGTCACCCTAACTTTAAAAGCTGTGAAAGAAATCCTTTGGTGTTACGGCATTCAAATGAAACTTCTCCGGCCGAACTTTCGTACAGTACGTTTCATTAATTTCTTACCAAAGATGTATCTTAACAGGGTCAACCTGTATCCGGAGATAAAAAAATCTGTTCCCAAATGCCATAGGAGAGGAAATTACTGTCGCTACCTGTACTGCTCAAAATACCTTACCCTGACTTATACTTACCATGTAAAACAGCCTCAACGGTGTTTGTATTATTCAGCCTATTGTAGGCGTTTAAGTAGTGGAGAGCGGAACAATTCATAGAGCGGGGATACAAGAAGGAGGAAGGTGGGGGGGAATTTGGTTCCTTCACTCACAACCGTACCCCACCCCTTAAGATATGCTCCTTGCAAACTGGAACCACATCCATGCATTGTAGCCATTACAAAATATTTAATGTGGCATTACTGCACCTCAGATGCAACATTTTTCTGTGGTACACCATTAGATGAGGTTGTCTTTTGATTCTTGGAGTAATCTGAAATAATTACGTACAAATTAGGAAACATGAACTTTAAATACACCACTTTTTTAAGGAGTGAGTATTTTGTATTTCTCCAACAACAACGAGAATAACAAATTAAGAAAAATATTCCCTGTGATAAATAATCAGTGACAAATTGTTGGAAATAAAGTTTAAAGTATAATTATTTTAAGAAAAGGAAGCAAGAATGGTCACTGTTATTTTGTTAAATAATTGCTGCTTTTAAGAATCTATGTATTATCTTAAGAATGAATTGAAGGAATACATAAGCAGAATAACATGGCAATTGTCATAAAAATCATATCAAATAAAACTGACTGAAACACGAAATGCAGCATATTATCACACTGTCACATACAAAGTGTAACACTGATTTTCAACAACACATCAATTTATTTCACAAAGAAAAATGGTTCACTTCGAAGGAAAACCCAACAACAAATAAAAATAGCTAGTAAGTACCCTCAACAGTAGTTTCCAAGATTTGCAAGTACTCTTGATAGTGTTTTAGCAATCCTTCTTCAAAGTCTCTCAGTTTTTTAACTTCTTTGGATAACTGAATGGGAAAAAAGTGGGAAAATTATTCTACCATTTTTAATATGTCATATTAAAAATGTGTAGATGTCTTAGACAACCCAAGGGTCCAGTTCTTCACCATAACTGTATACATGTACACTGCATAAGTATTTTTGTAATAACTCATCGCTCATTTCTTGAGATGGGTAGCTAGTGTCTATGAGAGTGTACACAGTGGAAAATATGACTTTTTGATGGTGCTGTTTGCATGCACAATTTCCAAAAGAAAATTTGTCAGAAATACAAGTCATATCTACAGACATGAAGTGAAACTGGCTTACAGGAAGTTAGCACAGGAACATGTACATTGTATATAAAGAAAAGAAAGTTACAGCAAAAGGAAAAGTTGGATATTGCATTAATTTCAAATACGTTTTTAATTTGATGAGTTTATAACATCTGTGTGCACTTCTTAAAGATAAAGGTTGCCCATTTCCCATGTACAGTGTATTTGGAATGATTGTACAGTGTCAATGAAGGGCACTCACTTTTACACCTTGCTCTTTTTCTGTAAGTCTCCGAATTGGATACCTGAAATAAGAGAGTAGAAGATACTAACTTTATTACAGGTATACCGTATTAGGTAATACATCTTTGTTTTCTTGTACTTTTTCAAACCCTCTGGCCCGAGTTGTTCAAACATTGGATAGCACTATCCATCAGATAAATCGCTATCTACTGAATAAGCATTTAGGGAAACCAATAATTTTTTATTGCACTATCCACTGGATAGCAATTTATCCGGTGGATAGTGTTATCCATCTTTTCAACAACTGGGGCCTGATTTCCAGGTATAAAATGTTAACACATTGGCACTGCTCACAAACAACCTTTTTCAGTTAACTCATTGCTACACGTACTGTATTTGAGGGCTTATCTTCTGAGCAAGATAATGACAACTTGTTATTAGTGATGACTAACCAATACAAGGACATCCAAAGGCTCCAGTCACACTATAGTATACCAGATATCATTTTCTGCCTACACGACAAGCTATCTAGCCGGTATAGTGTGAATTACAACTCCACAGAACTGGAACAAATCATTCATACCCATTGAACATCATGCAGGAGCAGTTGGCTGAGAGGATCTGGGAAGCTAAATCTCAGTCCTCACTCCTGAATATTTACTTCCAGGTCAGTGGATTCCATTCCTTATTCCTACTTATTCACTTCCACTACGGTCTCAATACCTGTTGACACTGCACCAAAGTGTGGCATTAATACCTACGCGATTATTATGTGACGTAACTCTTTTGAGATCAGTGTGGTGTACATGTAGTTTCACTCTGTCACAGAAATTATTGTGCCAAACTGGATGTTCGTATGTGTGAACAGAAGCCTTACTTGGTAAGGTTTTCATGCTGGTGCAAGAGCTATCTGACGTCAGGGCTGTCGTTAAGAGGTGGGGGCCAGGGATTTCCCCCAGCTACTACATGTATGAATGAGGCCCCTAGCTCCTTTCATAGGAAAATAGAAGAAAAATAGAAACAAGAGAAATCCCTTCCATTGTAGGTGTTTTATTCCCTGCCTACTCGTTGTAATTGCCCAGCAACTTGAAACCTTAGTGACATCCTTGAGGTATAGTACATGTAGCCTACGAATAGAAAGTAAAGCAACAGGCCGAGTGGCAGCAAACCCACCCTGGTACAATATCCTTGAAAACCGTCAAAAGGGATACCATGGCCAGCTTCTTAGTGGTAATTCTAACATCTGTATCCCTCTCATCACACAACTTACACAGCTCTTGCAACTCAGACACCTTGCAAGGGAATAACCAATAACAATAAATTAATATGTGAGTAGGACCACAGGAAAAAATAATGGATTCCCATTTTTGGATATTTTAGGGTATTTAAAGAATACCCATAAAAATCCCAAATTTGGCAAAGTGAGACAAGTCCCAATCAGGGAATTCCCAACCAAGTTCCCTAATTGGGACTTGTCTCACTCTTCCAAATTTGGGATTTCTGTGGGTATTCTTTAAGTACCCTAAAATATCCAAAAATGGGAATCCGTTATTTTTTCCTGTGGACTTTCTGGCACCTACCCAACAGGGTGTGACCAACATTATTTTTCTCCTATCAATATCCATAGTATCAAGAAAAAGGGTTATAAAAAAATAATAATAATTCCAAACTGAAAAACACTTTTATTTTTTACCAAATTCTCTCATGTAATTCTTTAACGAAAAGCATGGAGAACTGATATGAGGGTGTAACACTGTAGGGCTTAAAGGGTTCATTAAAGAGCAAGGTTAGTCAGATACAAGGGCACTCATGCATGTACATGTACATGCACATGCACTGAAAAATTTTAATAAATACTAAACAAGCTGACACAAGAGGGCAAATTTAGGAAAATAAGAAAAAAAGGGAGTACTTATTAAGAAAGAGGCAGTTTTCTGCTAAAATTGCTATTTGCAATTTTTTTTTGTTCTGTGCCACATAAACATAAATAAAATTAATGTGCAAAGAGCTTCTGAGTTTCATTTACTTATGGCACTTTCCCTTGAAATGATCAGGATCAGCATCAGTGATCTGGAATCACTCAGATAATGGTGCATCAAAGGAACAAATGAATCCTTGCCCAGAGTACTTCATTATGCAGTTCCTTTATGCACCACAATCCAAGTGATTTCAGAAACTGAGCTTTACCTGGAAAACAGGCTATTCAAAGAAACCCTAGCAAAGAAAAAAGTCGAAAGTTTATTTTACCCAGGCGATAAGTACACTGAACTAGCAACTGCGAGATTGTAACTACATCCGGGCGGAAACTTCTCAATAATTCATGAGACAGCAACGGGCATAATGGGAATGACACTTTGGCTCTCTACTTACACTTTCCTGTGGGTTTTCCAAAATGCTATTTGACAGTTCAGCGATCCGAAGCTTTCTTTGCATTAATTTCTGTCTTCTCTTGTTGAAGAGTTCCACCATACTTAATGTGGGGGGAAGTGTGGGGGACTCTGTACTCTGGTGGATTGTTTTAGGTAGAAGATCTACAGGATCTGTCTGCTCAGTGTGTTCCTGAAGATCTGGAAGGAAAAAAATAGGAAATATCTGAAACATTGGATTAACTGAGAAAGATGGTCACAGATTGCATGTGTACCTGTATATCAGGTATCAAGTGTTTGATTGACCTTATGTTTGAATAGGAATACACTCTGAATTATTCCATAATAAAACACCAAAATGAACACTTGAACAAATTTTCTGTTTTCATTACAATGTCTCAAGAATTATGCTACAAATAGAGGGTGAACAACAACATTTGTGGCAAGGGAATAATTATTGTTTGTTAATGCTAATACTAAAATTTCACAAAGAAAATTTCCATGAGGATAAATAATATTATATGATGTAAGTACAATCTAATTGGTGGCTTAAATCATTTTCCTTTGTTTTTGGGTATGGTAATGTAAGATAATGATCACTTTCAAAGAAAGAAAAACAAAATTCATAAAGCATGCAAGGATTATTAATTGAACCACAAAACATATAGACAAGAATCCATGCAAATAAATACATGTACACACCTACAATGGGTATTTTTTCTGTTCTTGGTATAATGCTGTCTTTACTCTTGATAGGCAGTAGAACTCTTTCATTACGTCCCTGCTCAGTTTGTATTGTTCTTGGTCTCTTCTCGTAATCAGCCTCCTCTTCTTGTTCTATCTTTTTTCTTTTACGTTTCTTTCCGCCACCTGGCACACTGTAAGGAAAACATTTACATGTTATAAATATGCAAATTTGCATCTAAGTCTCGCCACATTAGGCTTAAGTGGGACCAAAAATACCTCTTAATCTCATGACAAGTTACAGTACAAGAATCTTGCACTAGATGGATTCACCAGCTAATGTATGAACTTCTCAATACAATTATTCTTATTTTTGGCTTATCTAAGACGTGAATTCTGCACAAATTTATTATTTAAGAGTTAAACTGGACTGGACTACTAGACTAGTTGCAAAAGCCAGAGAACATAAAAGGTTTTTTAAAAAAAAGAGTTGCAGTTTACATGTATATTAAGGGCTCTCTGACCCTGCAAAAAATTGACATTATATTAAAATTGTTAAACTCATGGAGCACTTAAGAGTTCTTAAGAACTTGTTGAAACATGTTTCTGCGTTCCAGACTGAATTAGAATTTGGAAGTGTTTTCAAGGACAGGGGAAAACCAGAGTACCCGGAGAAAACAGTTGTAAATAAGTTAACCTAAACAGCACTTAACCCTAATCCGCAAAATGAGTGCTTAAACCTAGTCAATAAAATGAGCACTTAAAGCAATCAGTGAAAGTCGACCAAGACTGCACAATTCTGCATATCTCAAGCGGCAAAACCTCACATACATGTACCTAAAGAGAACTAACCAGAAAACATTTTTCATGCTTTTCCAATTTCATAAAAGTTTGTTTTTTCCATGGCTCGCGTGGTTCGCGGTGTATGACATTTGCAGACTGCAGACTGCAGACTGCAGACTGCAGATTGCAGACTGCAGACCGCAGGCTGCATGAAGGAGCAAGACTGTTACTTGAATGAAACCAAAAATATCGTAATAAAGGTGGCGTCATCATCAACATTACCTTGTTGCGAGAAGTAAGGCCTAGAAGCGAAGTTTATATTTTTCATGCAAATTGCACAGACCTCATTCCTAAAGGAGCTGTTGGCTGTTCTTTTCGTATTCAATTAGAGCAGAATAATGTCTGCCGATGTCACAAACTTGCTCATGATTCCATAGCAACAGTCTAGCAATTTAGCCTACACCACAGACGAAATTAAACTACGGTTATATAAGTCTGTCTGAGAAACAGCGCCGGAATCCTTATTCTACGGGGTCCCCACCTGTGTACTTGAACTTGAGTAAGAGCAATGATTTTCCTATTTAGAAATTCAAAATGCAGTTCTGACTGGTAATTCATCGAGTCCAGGTAGGATCTGTTCATTTTAGATTATTTGGCATATCCTTAAATACTGCTAAGATGAAATACGTCATTTAAAAGGTGTTAAAAGTCCTTGATCTATCCTAGTTGTTTTTGTCGACATAACTGTAGTGAGCACAAAGTGCTCGCAATCTAAAAACTTTTTTAACAGAAGACTACTATTTAGACAGGCATTAGTGGACATTGCTACTTGTCATTATCAATTCACAATAATAAAAGAAGAATAAAGCCGGGTGAGTTGAGAAAGGGTCGAAGAAGAATAGCCAACAGCATCTTGGGAATGAGTCCAATGTAACTTTGCGCAAAAATATCAACCAGGCTACTTTCTCACTTTCACACGAGGTTACATTTTTGATGATGTCACCTTTATTAGAAAGATTTTTGCTGTCATTTAATTTACAATCTGCAATCTGTGATCTGCAGTCTGCAGTCTGCAGTCTGCGGTCTGTAGTCTGCAGTCTGCGGTCTGCAGTTTGAAAATGTCATACACCGCATGGTTCGCATGGCTTGCTGGCCCGAAGATCATCCGATCCCAACTTTGCCATCGTTTCGGCCTCAGATCGTAAGTGGCACTAATGTAACTGGATCACATGCATATACACTGCAAAGTACAATTACAAGGTCTGCTACATGTTCTGCTAAGCCTGCAGATGATAAAGACTGCGTTCATTCCTTAAATACCAGTTGGAAATATTGCCCTATTAGTAGTGTATGGTGGCCCGCTAACGCCATAGCAATTTTGCACTTTTTTGGTGAAATTTTGACACTTTCCATTCTATTTTTCTTTATTTTTTCTTTTTAATTTGTTTTCTTTCGATTATTTTTATCTTTTTTTTAAATTTCCTTTTAATTATTTTTATCTTTTTAAAAATTTCTTTTCTTTTAATAATTTTTATCTAATTTTATTTTTTCATTCTCCCTTTTTTAACTTTAATTGTTTCTTTTTACTTTTTATTCTGATTTATTTCGTAATTTTTATTTTATTTGGTTATACATTTTTTTTGTTTTATGAAAATTTTACCAACAGTGATCTAATTTTGAATAAAAAAGTCTCTAGCCCATGCAGGCCCATCAACGCCATAGACCAGAATTCCTAGCGCGTAACGAAGCGTTCCACGTGTGCTTTTTCTCACTTCAGTCAATCGCCCGTGCCACTTTTCTACGTGCAACATGTCGAAAAGGAAACAAACGTGGGACAATTACAAGGAGAAGGTAGCCAAAAAAAGACGAAACGACAAAGGGGCAGCTGCTGCTACCGGAGTGAGCGATGGAATTACCGTACAGAGGTTGTCTAGCCAGGTGGAAGGCAAATGCCAGAAGTATTCGAGAATCGGGCCAAAGGCAAAATAACCTGTAGAATCATGCGTAACGTTGGGAAATCGAAGTTTACGCACCAGATTTGAAACAAAGGTGAGCTCATATAATCATGACACAAACTTACTCAGCTACTACTTTTTGGAGAAACGCAAAACTTCTATCAGAATCCTGAAAATACTCCAAGTCTTCGGGGTCAAGTGGATCATTGTCATCCCCATAATTAACATCTTCGTCCACAGTTGTTCCATTCAAGGCAGTTGTTGACGCTCTCCTGTCTGCTTTCTTGCCCTTCTTGCTTCCTTTTCCTTTTACCATTGTCAATGAGTGCTGGATATTTCAGTAAAAAGTTATACTCTCTTTTTAAAGACGAATTATCGGTGGACAGTAAACTTCGCCAGACTGTCCACCATCTTGGATTTGAGCCGCAATTAAACCACGTGTTTCCAGCGTGCAACACCAAAAACCCATTTGGCTTTGTATTTGAAAGGCTAGAGTGTCCAAGAATGCAAGAGGCCGCACTCATCTCGGCACCAATGAAATCGCCCACCTTGCCTATTCACAGACCCTCTACCGTATTTTCCTCAAAGTCTGTCGAGCCGGTGTGATAAGATATTAGAAACCGCAGGGGATTTATTGACCGCCAGGGCAACAGGGGAAGTGTTCGCGCTCCGCGCTCGTTCTCGCGAGCTAGCCCCTGTTTTTCGAAAAGAAGGAAAACAAAAAAAAAACGTCTGTCGGTAGCCCCCCGGGGGGGGGGGGGAGGTACTGCCATATATGGGCTATATGGGTATGTGCCGCTGTGAAGGGTATGGTTTTCAAGCAGTTTACCCTAGGATAGGTTATATAAATCAGAGCGTTTGGGACTAGAATAGGGTATCATTTTTTGACCAGTTGGTTGAAGATTTTATCTAGACTGGGGAAACAGCTACTCTAGGATAGGGGGATTTTGAAAGTTTACTCTAGTATAGGGTAGCAAAATTCAGCTGAACTAGCTCTGGTATAGGTCAAGGGTTCCAGGGTCCCAGCGGCACATCCCCACCCAGAAATTCCTAAAGTGCCCCGGGCAGTAGCCCTCAAGTCTGTAAAAGAAAATTCCTTCACTTTTACAATTTTACGATGAAATTTAAGAAGGTAAGGGTCAAGTGACTTCACAGGCAGACCAAGCTCTGTTGGTGGGGGCCGTTGTTGATTGAAATCTGAGCAACGATCTTTTGTTATTTATAGGAGAAATATATATGAACAATACAGTGGCTATAATTTGTTCCAAAATGCAGAATTTAAAGCAAATTTTTCAATAAACGTTTGAAGAAAATGTTAACTGAGCCATGTGTCATGTTTTTTTCGCCGACCCGTGCTGTTTTAAGCGCTATTTTGCGAGATGAATAATGAATGACAATTCTTTGACTCCTCACTCACAGTTCAGTATATCTGAAGGACTGGAAAGCGAGGTTAGATATTTGCCAAAGCGGGCATTATTGTCATCAGACAACATGTATTTCAGCTTCCTCTCCACTTTCGCTATCTTGTTCTTTATTTCCAACCTCTTGTACGACATCTTGCCTCAAACAACCCAGGTAAAAACTCGACACTGGTCTACGCGATAAACTTATTTTGTACTAGAGTAGGTTAGTTTCATTGTTATGCAAAGTAACTAATCATCTTACGATTAGTATGTTACATGCATTTTAATAATTACTTTGTAGACAATATAAGAGAAGATATGTGGTGGAGGGGGGGGGGGATAATCACGTGAGAATTGAATAAAGAAGGGGGGTCACTTGCTATTTACATGGCCTGCAGGGGGGGGGGAGGCTTACATAAACTTTGATCTTTCCAACATTTCCAACATTTTTCCCTCTCCCCCCTCTACATAAATAATGACCGGTCCCTTATGTAGTGGCGAGTAGACTTCTTGGTGGCGAGATGACAGTAAACCTCTTTTTTAGCGGGAAGTGAAGATTGACTCTTTACTTTGTTGCTAGTTTTCTTTATTTTTTCTGCCGATTACAGCACGCGTATTGTGTTTTATTCCATGCAATGAAATAACATGATGTTTCCAAATTTCAGCAGGTATAAATCAGTGATAAATCTTACAGGAAGTTGACTCTACATGAAACATGATCTCTGGAAAAAAAATTATAATGGGTAGCGATCAATTTCCCTGTCTTTACATCAGTCTTCTAAAGACATTTACACCAAAATTTAAGGACAAAACAGAATTTAATAATAATAATAAAGAATTAAAGACATTGGACCCGAAATCTAAACAAAAGAACAGACTATGACATGACGTCCAGTCCTTAAAATAAAATTAGTCTCTCGTGACCACATTATTAATATTCTGACAAAATATTTTGTTTTGCCAAAACAAACCTGCATTAGCATAGAGAGAACTGGAGAGTCAAAACAAGTTACCGTTATTAATACAGTTAACAAAAGACTGTCAATAAAAGTTTCCTCACACTGATTTTTCAATTTAGAACTTAATAAGTCACTTGTCGAACAGCCTTGAGGGCTTTTTTTAACTGTTTGAATAAAGATCTTTGACCGGGAAACGTAATGCATCACGGTCTCTTCCTGTTCAAGTACAATGCACTTGGCCTCCACGTGTCGTAACTTAGCCCGGTCTATTACAAACTACATACGTCACAGTCGGGGAAGCACCTTTTCGTGGACCTTTTAGCAAGTCATTGCAACAAAATTGCATCACAATCGAGCGAGAACAGCTCCAAGAAGGATCAAAGGTATGTGCGAAGTGGTTGTTGCGAATTTCAGCTTATCTTTCATTTTCGATGCTGGTACAACTTAGGTGTCTTTTTATCTCACAGTTAGCTTTGCTAAGTTCAAGTTAGTTACCTGACATTTGCAGAGAAGAGAAGAGAGAATTCAAGTCGCTGCAACGAAATTGGAACATAATCGAGCAAGAAGACCTCCAAGAAGGATCAAAGGTATGTGCGAAGTGGTTGTTGCGAATTTCAGCTTATCTGTCATTTTCGATGCTTGTACTTTACGAGCGCTTAAGTTATAGGTGTCTTTTTATCCCACGGTTAGCGTAACTAAGTTGAAGTTAGTTACCTTACGTTTGCAGAGTAGAGAAGAAAGAATTCAAGATTAATTCAGTTCAAATTGAAAGTTTGGACACGTACAAGGTAAAGCAAGCGACGGTCAGCGACGGGTATATTTGTCGAATATAAATTCTATTACCTGTGAGTTCATAATACCAATAGTCTTTTTCTTTTTTCAGTTTTTGGTGGGAAGTGTAAAACGGTTTCGTGCACATTCGTCTTAAAGGGGCTATCGGTTGCGACTGTCGGGTTCGGTTTACAAATTTTCAAAAACCACTTATTCCGTTTTAATCTCCTTGAAGTTTGTCTTTGTACTTGCTGAATTATTTTTACCTTCTTTTACCTTGACTGAGTTTTTCTCATGTCTTAGTCAGCTTGGCTGTTTTCACTGTTTGAATTTTGTTAAATGTCAAGACACTGCTCCCCTAACAACAACAAATTCCTTGACTTGCTCTTCCGCATGTAAACGGAAACATTTCCGCGGGAAATTCCCTTCGAGCAACTTTAAAATGCAAACAGGCACAAAGTAAAAGGTACTTTCCCTTCGGTTTTTTCCCAGCGTTTTTTTTTTTTTTCTCGACCTTCTCGGATGTCGTTATCAAGTCTGACACTATTTCAGGCTTCTGACCTAATAATGACGACCGAGAACGTTGAAACGTCATGTTTTAAAATGTTTTTTAAAATTTCTTAAAATTTTTTTAAGCAAAGTGTTATAGCAGTTTTTTTTATAGTCAAATGTTTTAAAAATCGCTTCTTATACTGTTTTAATAGCCTTTTTAATGAACTCCTGCTGATCATGAAAGCGTTGTGAAGCAGATTAACAGTGTACATTAGTTACCCTGTGGGCAGAATCTCCTTCCTTATCTAAAAAATTTAAAGGTAGGGTAAAAATTGAATGAATTGAATGAAGATTTTATTTAGATGTCGTTTTAGCTTGCTGAAGGCAAAAAAATACAACCCAGTCTATACTTGAAGGCCTGTATTTTTGATTGGTGACTGACCATTGGTAATCGATTTCTCAGGACACCTTGAAATTTGTTAAGTAGGAGTCAACAAAACCAGGATCGAACCGGATCAAATCATCCCATGTAACTCACTAAATGACAGAAGGAAATAAGGGATAGGGTCTGTATAAATGATCCGATCGATGGCCCGCCTGGGCTCGATTTCCGCTGGTTGTCTTTTATTTCTCTTTCGATGACTGTAATACCCTGGAGAATTTAGAGGCAATGGTTATGCAAAAATTTAGGGGGTAAACAAGATGAATTATAGCCTATGTGAAACTGACGAATAGTGATCGTGGAAAGTGTACGTGGAAAGTAAATTTTTGCCCTACTGTTTGATCATCCTTTTAGTTTAAACATGCAGGAAATGCCGAGAAAAATCGAAGTTGGGGACCTGTCTGGTAAGACGCTTAACTACCTCTCCCACTCCTTGGACAAACCCACCCTAAACTCCTGGGAGGACCTAATGCGAAGTCAAACCTTTCGCTCCATATACCTCCATATAACTGATGCTCCCGAGAAAATACGACTGAAAAGTCAGGGCCTCGTGCACCCAGCGGAGTCTTTACTACAAGACCTCGCAAAGCGAAAAACACCATTGGAAGACCTGATATGTGGTTTAAGAGAAATTGGCAACAAAGAGGCAATTTCGATCATTGAACATCGGGAGAAATGGTTGGAAGGTAAGTTGTTCTCATCGGTCGTCATCGCTTAATTCGGCATGGGTTGAAACATATCTGTGGAAATGTTTTGTTTTCGGATTTTGATAGAATTTCTTCATAAAGTAAAAGTCCGACCTTTACTCAAAATAAAGAGTAACCTGCTCTTGGCGCTAAAATAGAAGTACATGTCGACGTACCAAGAAAGAACTAAAAGAATATAAAATATAGCTGAAATAAATTTAGTTTCTGAAAATAGGGAACCTGAAATAAATAGCTCCGCTCTTTCTACAAAGGCAGCTTGGTTTATAGGTTGTATCAGTTTTTACAGGCCCGAGCTTTTCTCCTCATCCAGCCATGTAAAAGACCAACTGGCAATTTAATGTATTGTTCCAAAATCTTTGTGCGATACATGTATGTCTATAGTAATGCCCAATCCTCGATTGTGTCTATAACGCGTACGGAAGGATATTAAGTGCAACTGTCCTTTTTTAAGTTATTTTAACTTACAGTCTTACAGTCCAGTTTCTTGTTGAGGGTCTCCAACTGGGTCTCGATTAGGTTTGATTTCTGCAGCTCTTTCTGCCCTCCCCGAGAAGAGACGAGTCTGTTTTCGTGAGGAGTGCGGGCTTATTTTTCGAACAGCGACTGGTAATCAAGCCTAAATCCTGACCAGTTCGAGAAGAAAGTATGCAACTTGCGTCATGTTAACTGAATGAAAATGATTTATTTTATTAACTGAATAAAGCCAACTTTACCTTCTGGAAATTCGTTCTCTTTCCGAATTCCGCAGCCCTGTTCCCTTTCTCCATCCAAATCAATCTCCAATTCCGACCAATTAAGGTAATTCCCAGACACTGAGCCGAAACCCTTATCGGAGACCCTCTTTAATGTCATTCCTAGAAAAGATGAGCAATAGCTTCAGCCCCCAAGACTCTGGTGGACGACCGCCTCCTTCACTCTCCATACCGCGACAACCAGAAGAGGTATTTGCTATTCTGCCAGTCTACCCACTTTGGCTGTTTTGTTGTTCCAACAACAGAAATATATGAAATGAATATTACTATGTTTGAAATAAATTTTGTAACATAATTAATCTTTCATTATGCTCTATAGATATTGGATAGCTTATAAGGTCATGGTATGATATGATTAAGTGGTGCATGCGACTGTACGTGCGAGTAATATAGAAGAAAAGTGATGACGTCACAAAAACTAAATTTGTGTTGTGAAATCAAGGGATGGCTTGGCTTACCCGGGGAGAAGACGATAAAATATGTTCACTTGCCAAAAGTGAGCCTGTTCATCTTCAAATTGGTGCGAGCAAGCGTCTCCTCTCGTTTGCCTCTCACACGTGTACTTTTCACGTGTACTTTTCACGTAAATGGAGGGCTTGCTGGCAGATTAAGTACTTTTCTGCTCAAATACGATCCAGACCTATCTTATAAGGATTTATAAGGAGTCATCAGAGCATAATAGTACTTATATCTCCCCGCCAATTTGCAATAACAGACTCATTTTTATCCTGTTCCAGGGTCCAAGATAGTTGTGTCAGCGGAATTGAGAAAGCATGAACACGAAAACAAAACAGTAGGAAACTGGGAAAAGGAAGGGTGGCTTCCTTTGATCATTATACGTTTCTGGGAAACTGCCCACCTACCCCTCGCCTACGCCATGGCCAACATTTTGCCCTAAGTAAAAAATAAGTGTTAATTTTGGCTTAAGGGAGGGGTAGGTGATCAGTTTCCCAGAAACGTTTAATGATCTTTTTTCCCACTCCCGCCTCCTTTTTCCAGATCACGCTCTCATGTTTTCTTGTCCCTTTCACTTACACGTCATCCATCCCTGAGCTAGCCTGGAACTAGCTAGCTCATTTTTGACAAGTGAACATATTTCATCATGTTCTTTATTTCTTTAATTCTTTTCTATCCCAAAATTTCACAAATTTGAATTTTCGTTACGTCACACTTCTCTTCTTATTTTTGAATAGTGGTTATAAGTAATTTAGTTTTACTCTTAAAACTAGTAATTGCAAGCTATATGTTATTCTCATGTTGAAGGTGGTTTCTAACTAACTAACTGTATTTGTGGTAGTACACTGGAGTGCTTTGACGACTGGCGATGCGGTCATATGTTTCGCCTTGTGCCTGTTTTCAGGCACAAGGCGAAACATATTACCTTTTTCTGCCAATAAATCACTGTGAATATGGATCAACCCATCATTACACTTAGATCTGGACTAGGTTAAGACGGATGGAACGTGATTTTTCGCGATTTAGTGTAAGAAACGTATTTTTTTTTATGATTTTGGAGGGGCCGACTGTTCGATATTTCAATCATATCACTATATGTCTAGCTATCATTGTTCTTAGAAATGGACTAGTTTTAGGCAAGGAACAAGAAATTAATATAGGGAACGTATTTTCATGTTTCTTCGAGTAGCTATAGTACTCGATATTTTATTGATCAATCAAGACGTCGATAGTGGGGAAGGGGGAGGAGAAACGGTGCAAAGTTGAGGTCGAGGGTGGTTGGGCGAAGCGGTTTGTAGTTTAGGTTCCGATAAAACCTGTTGTATTTTAAATGATATTACGACTTAGGGTCTTTATGATAATGGTGATGGGTGACATACAGGCGAGAAAGTAATAGTCAATTAGCAGTAGTCAATTATCACAATTTAAAGAAAAACGCGATGTATCAGTCAAGTCGATAAATTCCTATTCACCGTGTGCACAATCACCAAACATTGCATTGATGTCAGAGTAGCTCCGTACGGCTGAGGTGAGAGTCGGTTAACGCGAAACGAGACTTGCTACGCGCCCAGAGGCAAGCAACCCAAACGCCAAGGGCTGTTTTTCCTACTCCTCCCAATCGAATATCTCTGTTATTAAGTGAGGTGGTTACGGTAATTCAGTCAAACTTAAGACAAGCAGCTTTGGCTAGCCCCTCAAAGTACGCCTGCATTTACATGTATTCAGGCTATGGGTAAACGAAAGTGAATCGATACGGCTACTTTAACTAGTCATCGAGATAGTATGAGATTTTAGTGCATTTTGCACTATAAGAATGAGTCATTTAGGTAAAGTAAGCAAGAAAAAGTGAGCATGATAAAAAGCGAGATAAGATGTTCTATCAAAAAAAGTACAGAAGTTCGAACGGAACCGCTATAAAAATCAAGAAAAGGCAAATGCCCTCAGACTGTAACTATCAAAAAAAGAAAAATCAACTCAGGGGCCCAAATGAACTCATCAACTCCCTCTTGTTGATTTGTACAAAGTCTATCCAAATGTGCGTTGAAAATGGTACGAAATACCGGACGTTTCGAGGTTGCTCCCTCTTCCTCAGTGGTTTAATTTGTCTGCGTTTATTGTGACTGGCCAATTGAAACTACTTTGGTTTTGTTTTGGCGACAGTCAATTCTGATCGCTAAGAGTATATTTGCCAGAATCTGATATACGCACTGGTTAATCCTTACATTTATAAACAAAGGAAGGGTCCAAATTTCTGTAATTTAAAGAAAAGGGGCTTCACAAATTAGTTAAATATCTGTTAGTTAGACTAGTTCGTGTCAGTTTATCTAATTTTTAGTTATTTATTTATTAAAATCACTCTCGACAATTTAATAGTCATCCTTTATAAAGTAATAAAGAAAGTACGCACCCTCTGATTTCTGATGGGTCGAGGGTCGTGTTTGTCGTGTTTGCATGAGAGTATGTAAACGTGGTTGTGAGGTCAAGATGTTTTGCTTTCGCGCGCTAATCACGTAAGAACGAATTTGAACATTCTCATCCCCAGAGCCACTAGGCTCACTTTGCAACCGAACAGCGACAACCAGAGACCAAAAGAAACAAAGGGCTTTGGTGACGAGAATGGAATTTGAAAAAGATTTTAAGATGAAAACTCGACAAGTTTACTTTATTTAACCAATTACTCGTTGGCCAACACTCGAAAAATCGTAACAAACATGCTGCGTCAGTTTTTTTTGCTCAAGCTGACAATTTAAGCAAGAAAAATCCATATTTTGGAAAGCATCTTTTTCGCAAAACAAGAACATTGTCCTCAACCCCTTGAGGGGTTGAGAGAATTCTTGATCGTTATGTAATCCTCGACGTCGTCTCGGGTTTGCTTAACCGTGTCGAATTTCTCCTTTCCTCTCACGGAAACGTTTACTATTGCTTAGGCCCTGTTCGCAAAACGACAAAAACTAGAGTTTGTCGTTTGCAAAAATGAAGTTTGAAAATGTTGTAGTTTATACCAATTTTTCTTTTTTTGCACCTGACGCCCGCACGTTTTCATGTAACCAAAAACGTCATTAAATAAAGGAACTTTAATTGGTCACGTTAGCTCGAAATAACATGATTCGACGAGAGATAGCTGTCAAGGAACAAAGGATTTTGTGGACAATCAAAAAATTTGTGGGACTCCAAACTTTCTCGACGGCATTTCTGAAGTTTGGTTACACCTGAGAAAATTGGTAGGCGAAAAAAATCGTTCGCACTAAAAAAGAGGGTCTGAAATGGTTTGCGTACTGCGAACAGGGCGTTAAATAATGTCTTTGTCGCTAAAGCGAGGTTAGTTGATTATTGGAAAGATTAAGAGTCACGTTTACGACAAACGGCAAACGTCAGATTCAAGTTGAGAATTTCTCAGAATAGAAAATAAGCAGATAAAAACTATTCAGAACAATTCTTATATGGGTAAAACTGGCATGAAACTGCTTATTTTTTGGTAGAAGTAATAAACAGTAAACGACAATTAAGGAGTAATCCTCGTCACGTGGTACAAATTCACGTTTTCTGTTTCGCGTAAACGTGACTCTTAATCTCTCTATTTTCTTTCTTTTTCTCTTCAGAACTGCTCTTCGGCTTCGTTGTCATATGCCAGATGTGCCTCTTCAGTAAAGACACAAGGCGAAACATATCCTATTCAGGAATCTGCAGGATTCAAGGAAGACCGTCCTTGCAATCCGGATCGACTCCAACAATACATGGGAATGATCTTCAACTATTTCTTCCCTTGCTTTGAATTGTTGGGCCGCCCAAAATAATACAGTAATATTTAGGCCAATGGCAAAAGTGCCCTGTCGACATTTTACATTGGTGACTTAAGGCAATATTAAGGAATAGACGTCAATACAAGTGTTAATTTCAAAATCATCATGATTTTAAAATTAGTTATGGGTTAAACTTACACCGATAGTTAACTTTTATGCGTTCTTTTAAAGTGTTTTAACAGGAATACCCAACGACTATTTTTTTTTAAATTAGTGTAGATTGTGTCAAATTTAATGTGTAACGAGCTAAGAAAGGAGCTCAGATATCCTGGCCTCACGTCTTAAGCTTTGTAAAGTAAGGAATGAATAGGTGATCGCTCTAGAAGACAGATTGAAAATAGATCAAAAAGGTGAAATAGCTATATAGGAATAGTAGTTCTCAAACTCATTAATAAATATAAACTCATTAATAAATATAAACGAGAGTATTTGGAAATCAGATGAAAAACTACTCATTTTTGAATCCTTAATTTCTCCCTCCCTCTTGGATTTGAGCCACAATTAAACCACGTGTTTCCAGCGTGTAACACCAAAAACCCATTTCGCTATGTATTTGATAGGCTAGAGTGTCCAAGAATGCAAGAGGCCCTCAAACCTAGCCTGATCACAGACCCTGTACCGTATTTTCCTCAAAGTCTGTCGAGCCGGAATTGATAAGATATTAGAAACCGCAGGGGATTTATTGACCTCCAGCGCAACAGGGTAGTGTTCGCGCTCCGCGCTCGTTCTCGCGAGCTCGCCCCTGTTTTTCGAAAAGAACGAAAACAAAAATAAAACGTCTGTCAGTAGCCCTCAAGTCTGTAAAAGCAATTCCTTCACTTTTACAATTTTACGATAAAATTTAAGGAGGTAAGGGTCAAGTGACTTAAAATGTACCTTACTTTCATAATCTGTGTCTGGGAGCAACAGCATTGCCTGCGTGGCAGCCGGCTAATGCACATGCGAAAATACACTTGCGAGTCTCGCGCCAACTTACATTCATCAATTACGATCGACACATTTTTAGCTGGGTTCAGCTATGAAGTAGCAAAAATCATAGGTATGAGCAAACTGTGTCAATTATTGCAGAGTTATTAGGGACCGCTCATTATTTATGTAGAGGGGTAGCCTGCGTAGCAAGCGTTTCCTCGCGAGGTTCATCTAGAAAACTGGGACAAGAGCAAAAAAAAAATGAATGACGGGGGAGGGGGATGGGGAATGAAGTAACCTCTTCTCTTCTCTTCTCTTCTCCCCTCCCCCTCCCCCTTCAACCTTTTTTTTTTGCTTCCGCTCTAACTTTCGCGCAATAACTCGATTGGAAACGCTTGCTACGCAGGCTAGTAGAGGGGGGTGAGGGAACAAAGATGGGGGTCAAGGCTATTTCAGATTGGCTAGAGGGGGGAGGGCTAAACTTTTTTTATAACGAAGTTTAGGGGGGGTCAGCAGTTTGATCGCAAGGTATATTTTCCAAATTTCCGAATATTCTTTTTTTCTTTGGTCCAGTCACATATTTGACCATTGTCACTGAATTCTGTTCACCATAACATTCTTCAGCTGAAACTTTTTCCTTTCAACCTCTTCTTCCAAACTTGACAATTCTTTGACTCCTCGCTCAGGGAGGTTAGATATTTGCCAAAGCGGGCATTATTGTCATGAGACAACATGTATTTCAGCTTCCTCTCCACTTTCTCTATCTTGTTCTTTATTTCCGACCTCTTGCCACGCTTAATGATTAAATAAGTCTCAAATCCTGATTCGGCTCGTACAACGTCTTGAGCAGGTAAAAACTCGACACTGGTCTACGCTATACACTTATTTTGTAATAGAGTATGTTAGTTTCATTGTTATACAAAGTAACTAATCATCTTATGTGTAGTATGTTACATGCATTTTAATAATTACTTTATAGAGCATAATAAGAGGAGATATGTGGTGAGGGGGGATCATCACGTGAGTATTGAATAAAGAAGGGGGGCACTTGCTATTTACATGGCCTGCAGAGGGGGAGGGGGGGCTTACATAGACTTTGATCTTTCCAACATTTCCAACATTTTTCCCTCCCTCTACATAAATAATGACAGGTCCCTTATGTGGTGGCGAGTAGACTTCTTTGTGGCGATTGCGTTGATGGCGAGATGAGCGTAAACCTCTTTTTTTAGCGGAAAGTGAAGATTGACTCTTTACTTTGTTTGCTAGATTTCTTTATTTTTCTGCCGATTGTAGCACGCGTATTGTGTTTTATTCCATGCAATGAAATAATATGATTTTTCCAAATTTGAGCATGTATAACTCAGTGATAAATCTTAAAGGAAGTTGACTCTACATGAAACACAATCTCTGGAAAAAAAAAATTATAATCGGGTAGCGATCAATTTCCCAGCTGTCTTTACATCAGTCTTATAAAGACATTTACACCAAAATTTAGGGACAAAACAGAATTTAATTATAATAATAATACTATTAGCAATAAAGAATTAAAGACATTGGATCCGAAATCTAAACAAAAGAACAGACTATGACATGACGTCCAGTCCTTAAAATAAAATTAGTCTCTCGTGACCACATTATTAATATTCTGACAAGATATCTTGTTTTGCCAAAACAAACCTTCATTACCATAGAGAGAGAGAGAGAGAGAGCTGGAGAGTCATAACAAGTTACCGTTATTAATACACTTAACAAAAGACTGTCAGTAAAAGTTTCATCACACTGATTTTTTAATTTAAAACCTGTTAATAAGTCACTTGTTGAACAGCCCTGAGGGCTTTTTAAAGATCTTTGGCCAGGAAACGTATTGCATCACGGTCTCCGCCTGTGCAAGTACAATGCGCTTGGCCTCCACGTGTCGTAACTCAGCCTGGTCTATTACAAACTACATACGTCACTGTCGGGGAAGCACCTTTGCGTGGACCTTTTAGCAAGTGGCTACAACGAAATTGCATCACAATCGAGCGAGAAGAGCTCCAAGAAGGATCAAAGGTATGTGCTAAGTGGTTGTTGCGAATTTAAACTTATCTGTCATTTTGGATGCTGGTACTTTACGAGTGCTTAACTTAGGTGTCTTTTTATCCCCCAGTCGTTCTTTAAAAACCTTAAGTCCCCTGGGCCCTAATTCGAGACTGGCACGCTTAAAGCCACGAGTCGAAACCAGCACGGTAAAGCTATCATGATGAAACTGGGCAAAAGCCCTGCGAAACAACGACAGTTCACAAGTATATGCTTACAAGTTAGTTACCTTACGCTTGCAGAGAAGAGAAGAGACAATTCAAGTCGCTGCAGCGAAATTGCCACATAATCGAGCAAGAAGAGCTCCCAGAAGGATCCTGAAAGGTATGTGCGAAGTGGTTGTTGCGAATTTCAGCTTATCTGTCATTTTCGATTCTGGTACCTTACGAGTGCTCAACTTATAGGTGTCTTTTTATCCCACAGTTAGCTTAACTAAGTTGAAGTTAGTTACCTTACATTTGCAGAGTAGAGAAGAAAGTATTCAAGATTAATTCAGTTCAAATTGAAAGTTTGGACATGTACAAAAGTAAAGCAAGCGACGGGTATTCGTGTCGCATGATCTAAATTCTATTACCTGTCAGTTCATAATCGAGAAGTCTTTTTTCTTTTTTCAGTTTTTGGCGGGAGGTGTGAAACAGTTTCGTGCATTCATTCATTTTAAAGGGGCTATCGGTTGCTATTGTCTGGTTCAGTTCACAAGTTTTCAAAAACCACTTGGGATTCCGTTTCAAATTTTCAATCTTCTTCAAGTTCGTCCATGGTCGTCTCCCTTTGTACTATGTAGCTGCATTATTTTTACCTCCTTTCACCTTGAGAAGTTTTTCTCATGTCTTACTCTGTCTTTTCACTGTTTGAATTTTGTCAAATTTCGTGACGCAGCTCCTTTAACAACAACAAATCCCTAAACTTGTTCTTCTTACTAAGCGGAAACATTTCCGCGGGAAATTCCCTTCGCACTATGTAAATGTTAATTAATATGCCACCTGGCACAGAGTAAGAGGTACTTTCCCTTGGGTTTTTTCCCTGCTTTTTTTGTTTTGGTTATGGAACTGCCATAAGACTTTGCTTAAAACATTTTCGAAAATTTCAAAAAAAATTTGAAAACATGACGACGTTTCGATCTTCTCGGACGTCGTTGTCAAGTCAGACGCTACTTTCTTTTGACCTAATAATGACGTCCGAGAACGTCGAAACGTCATGTTTTTAACTTTTTTTGAATTTCTTAAAATGTTTGTAAGAAAAGTTTTAAAGCAGTTTTTTATAGTCAAATGTTTTAAAAATCGCTTCTTTGTTGTCAATAAAATTTGATCGCTAGCCAAATACTGTTTTTAAAAATAGCCTTTTTAATGAACTCCTGCTGAAAGCGTGCTGAAACACTGATTGATTGACAGTGTACATTGGGTAACCTGTGAGCAGAATTTCCTTCCTTATCAAAAAAATTCAAAGGTAGAGCAAAAACTGAAAGAATTGAATGAAGATTTTATTTAGATGTCGTTTTAGGTGCCTGAACGCAGAAAAATACAACCTATTCTATTCTTGAAGGCCTGTATTTTTGATTGGTGACCACTGGTAATCGATTTCTCAGGACCCTGTGAAATTTGTTAAGTCATCAAGTCTCATCGCGCCAGTAGCCGCATAAGGCCTCCACGCTGTCTGACCAATACCTCTGTCTTGTACAACCGCTTTGGCCACTTGCCAGCTCTTCCACCCATCTTTGTTTCGCTCTTTCTCGACTGTCCTTGGTCTTCCTCTTGCCCTCCGACCTTCAGGAGTCCATCCTAATGCTGTAAAGCACTCGTTCTCACCCTCTCTCCTTAGTTTGTGACCTAGCCAGTTCTTCCTTCTTCTTCGTACCTCAGGGCTTGTCACTGACCTCAGCCAACTCAACCACTCTCTCGTTTGTCATTCTCTGCTGCCATCGAATCCGCAGTATCAGTCTCAAGCACTGGCACTGGAAGCTATTCAGCTTCCGTTCATCGTTCTTGGTGATCTTCCAACTTTCACAGCCATATAGTAGAAACGGCCGAATTAAAGTCGTGAATAGGTGTATCTTGGTTCTCCTTCCCACAGTATCCATCGAGCTGTCCAGACCCTCCTTAGTCTCTGGAATGCGCCACGTGCCTTCTGCAGACGTGCATAATGTGTTTGCTACCTCCACCCTCTTTGTCCACAGTAGCTCCCTGGTATGTTAACTCCTCAACGTCATCCACTTCTTCGCCATCCACCACAATCTTCTCCCTGATACTAGCACACTCAGTCCTTAATGTTTTGCTTTTTCTCGCATTAAGTTTGAGTCCTACTCTTGCCGCTTCCTCCGCCAATCTCCTAGTCTTTTCATGCAGGTCATTGAACTTAGATGACAGAGTGCAACGAGTGAGAAAGAGTGCGAAATCAAGGTCCTCCAGCACTGTTATGAAATTCCACCTTATCCCTCTTCTCTCTTGCCTGCTGTTACCTTCCTCATGACCCAATCCAAGCACAGTAAGAATAGGAATCCCGACATCACGCACCCCTGTTTTACCCCAGACTTGATCATAAACCAGTCAGATGTCACACCCCCGTGGACAACCGTGCACTCAAAGCCCGCGTACATGCCCGTTATCACTCTCACCATCTTGTCTGGTATCCCATAACTCCTCATGATATTCCATAGGCTTTCTATGTGTGCAGAGTCAAAGGCTTTTTCAAAGTCTACAAAGTGCGAATACAGACCCGCCCTGCACTCATTTGCTTGATCTAAGATGTTTCTAAGTATAAAGATCTGTTCAGTTGTATTGCTGTTGGGTCAAAACCCAGCCTGCTCCTTTCGAAGTTTCTTGTCTACGCCTTTCTTGATCCGCTCCAACTGCATCCTCTAGAATATCTTATTAATGACAGGTAGTAAAGTCACTCCTCTCCAGTTGTTGCATTCGCACAAATCACCCTTCTTGAATACCTTAACAACAAGTCCCTTCTTCCACACTTTCGACCACCTCTCAGTTTCCCAAAGCCTGTTGTAACATTTTTATAGCCTACTTGCGGTGTCTTCCATGTCAGTTCTCAATAATTCCGGACACACGTCATCTACTCCAGCCGCCTTCCCTGGCTTTGTTCTCTCAAACGCATTTTTAACCTCTTGCAATCGTCAACTTCCTAGATCTCTTTCCTTAATCTTTTCCGATTCTACTATCTCATCCTCTTCCACAGGATTCGTTGGGTCATCTTTGTTTAATATTTCACTTAACAGCTCCACCTATCTCTGCAGTCTTTCTCTTGTTTCAGTCCTAAGCACCCCTTGTTTGTCCTTAACACCTATTTCTTGTTTTCCGCCTTTCTCCAGTTAACGAATTAGTAATGCTGTATAGCTCCTTGCTCCTACCATTCTCAGCGGCCTTTTCTTCTGCTGCAGCCCTCTTCTCTAACCAAATTCTCTTATTCTCTCTAACACTCCGTTTCACTTCGTTGTTCTTCGCGTCATACTCCTCCCTCCATCTCTGTTTCAGTCGTTCCGATCTTGCACCTTCCAATTTCAATTTTGCCTCTTTCCTCTCCTTGTTCATTTCCCATGTTTTGCTTCCTATCTATGGCCTACTAAGTTTCTTTGACCTCCCCAAGAATTTCTTTGCTGCACCTCTATATGTTGTCAAAATCATATCGTGTTCTTCATCCGTATAATCTATGTCTAAAGCTTCAAACCTATTCCTCACTTCAATGTTGTACCTCCTCCTGATCTCTTCACTTTGCCGTGTACTTACGTCAATTCTCCCTTACGTTCTTCCTCCCCTCAGCTCTTGCGAACGTTAGACGTATCCTCGTTTTCACAAGGTATTGGTCACTGCAAAGAGATACGTCCTCTCATTACCGTAGTGTCTAATATAGATGTTCTCATGTTTCCATTCACTAGAACATGGTCAATCCCCTATCTGGTGACCTCCAGGTCAGCTTATGGATGTCTTTATGAGGGAAGATTGTTCCAGTTATGATGAACCCATTTGCACTACTGAGAAGTCACATAACCTCTCTCCATTTTCTTTCATAATACCAACGCCAAACTTCCCCATAACCTCCTCTCTATTGTTGCCTACCTTAGCATTTAAATCTCGCATCACCACAATCATATCATTTCTGTTGCAGCTTGAAACTGTGTCCTGCAGCTGGTTGTAGAATTCATCCTTTTCCTCATCCATCGCATCATTTGTTAGTGCATATGCTTGTACCACCGTCAGTTTTTTAATGTCCTTCGAGTAGAATAGAAATTTCGTTAACTAGACGTCAACAAAACCAGGATCGGACCAAGTCAGATCATCCCCTGTGACTCACTGAATGAAAAAAGGCAATAAACGATAACGTCTGTATGAATGATCCAATCTGCGGCCCGCTTGAGCTCTATTTCCGCTGGTCTCTCGGGGGAGAAACACGGGCTCGTTTCCGGAAAAGAACAGTGTAATTGAGCCTACGGGCTCTCTCTAAGGCGCTAGCGCTCCAGTTTACAACAGTAGGACTGCTGATTGCGAAATCTAAAGTGGATTTCATGTCTAGATCCTTCTATCAGTGAAACAGGTGAAAGCGCAGAAGAATAATCCGCCTTTGGATTTCGTTTTCGAAGTGAATGGAAGTCAAAGACAGACCTGCACGGACTCCCAATGTGGTTTTTGTGGTTGCGTCGCATTATCAAATGCCTTCGAGTTACAGTTTTGCTTTTACAAGCATGTCTTACAGAGATTTACCTCTTTTGTAGGGCACGATCGGAGGTCTTTTAAAAATTGTTTTCTAGGGGGATACGGATACTAAATGCAATAGCCCAATTCACCATTTTCACATAGGCCAGGCCATAATTCTCCTTGTTAACCCCCCAAAATTTTCCATACCCATTGTCTCCAATTTCTCTTGGGACGACTGTAATACAGAGGAGAAATTGGAAACAATGGTTATGCAAGATTTTGGGGAGTAAACAAGATGCTCTATGTAAGTTTTTGCTCCACTGTTTGATCATCTTCTTAGTTTAAACATGCAGGAAATGAGAAAAATGGAAGTTGGGGACCTGTCTGCTAAGACTCTTAACTACGTCTCCCGCTCCTTGGACAAACCAACGCTGAACTCCTGGGAGGACCTAATGCAAAGTCAAACCTTTTGCTCCATTTATTCAAACGATGATGCCGAGAAATTACGACTGAAAAGTAGCCACGTGCACCCGGCGGAAGCTTTAATATTCGACCTCGCAAATCGAAAAATACCATTGGAAGACCTGATGAGCGGTCTCAGAGAAATTGGGAACGAGGAGGCAATTTCGATCATTGAACATCGGGAGAAATGGTCGGAAGGTAAGTTGTAGTCATCGGTCGTCATCGCATGGGTTGAAACATATCTGTGGAAATGTTTGGTTTAATTTCGGATTTTGATAGAATCTCTTCCTAAAGTTAAAGTCCCATGTTCACTCAAAGAAACGAGTAACTTGCTTTTGGCGCTAAAAAAGAAGTACATTTCGACGTGCCATGAGAGAACTAAAACCATATAAAATATAGCTGAAATAAATTTCGTTTCTGAAAAATGAGACCCTGAAATGATAGCTCAGCTCTTTCTACAAAGGCAGCTTGGTTTATTGGTTATATCAGTTTCCACAGCCCGAGCTTTTCTCCTCATCCAGCCATGTAAAGGACCAACTGGCAATTAAAAGTATTGTTCCAGTGGAATCTTTGTGTGATACATGTATGTCTATAGTAATGTCCAATCCTCGATTGTATCTGTAACGCGTACGGAAGGATATTAACTGCCATGCCTGTTTTTTTTTTTTTTAGTTTTAACTTACAGTCTTACAGTCCGGTTTCTTGTTGAGGGTCTCCAACTGTGTCTCGATTAGGCTTGATTTCTGCCGCTCTTTCTGCCCTCCCCGAGAGGAGAGTCTGTTCTCGTGAGGAGTGCGGGCTTATTTTTCGAACAGTGACTGGTAATCAAGCCTAAATCCCGACCAGTTCGAGAAGAAATTATGCAACTTGCGTCATGTTAACTGAATAAAAATGATTTATTTTATTAATCGAATAAAGCTCACTTTCCCTGCTGGATATCTGTTCTCTTTCCGAACTCCGCAGCCCTGTTCTCTTTCTCCGCCCAAATCTCCAATTCCAGCCAAATAAGGTAATTCACAGATCCTGAGCCGAAAAACTTATCGGATACCCTCTTTGATGTCATCCCTAGAAACAATGAGCATGAACAGCTTCATCCCACAAGATTATGGTGGACGATCTGCTCCATCACTCCTCATACCGCGGCAATCAGAAGAGGTATTTTATTATTCTACCAGTCTACCCACTTTGGCTGTTTGGTTGTATTAACAACAGAAATATATGAAATGAATATTACTATGTTTAAAATAATTTTTTTTATCTAAATAAACTCTCATTATGCTCTATAGATATTGGATAACTTATGATTTATCAGTGATATCGTGTTAGGATATGGTTAATTGGTTCATGTGACTGTAAAGGCGTGCAATATAGAAGAGAAATGATGACGTCACAAAAACTAAATTTGTGAAATCAATGGATAGGCTGGCTTATTCAGAGAGAACAGGGTGAAATATGTTCACTTGCCAAAAATGAGCCTGTTCATCTTCAAATTGGCGGGAATGTAGAAGTAGTTTAGCCTTTGAGCAAGCGTCTCCTGTTGCTTGCCTCTCGCACGTGTGCTTTTCAAGATATGTTATTCTCCGACGGATACGATCCAGGCGTATCTTATAAGGATTTATATGGAGTCATCGGAGCATGATACTTCTTATATCTTCCCGCCAATTTGCAATAACAGGCTCATTTTTATCCTGTTCCGGGGTCCAAGATAGTCGGCAAAAACAAAACGGTAGGAAACTGGGAAGAGAAAGGGCGGCTTCCTACCGGATCATTATACGTTTCTGGGAAACTCCCCACTTACCCCTCTCCTAAGCCAACATTTTACCCTAAGTGAAAAGTAAGTGTTAATGTTGGCTTAAGAAAGGGGTAGGTGGGCACTGAGTTTTCCAGAAACGTATAATGATCTTTTTCCCGCTCGCACCCCCTTTTCCCAGATCACGCGCTCATATTTTTGCGTCCCTTTCACCTACGCGTCATCCCTCATCCCTACTGTCTGAGAGCCTGGAACAGGCTAGCTCATTTTGACAAGTGAACATAATTATTTCGTCTTGTTCTTTGTTTCTTTTTAAAGTCTTTTCCATCTCAAATTTTACAAATTTGAATTTTCGTTACGTCACACTTCTCTTCTTTTTTGTGAATAGTGATCATAAGTAATTTAGTTTTACTCTTAAAACTCGTAATTGCAAGCTATTTGTTATTCGCACGTTGAAGGTGGTTTCCAACTAACTAACTGTATTTTTGGTGGTACACTAGAGTGCTTTAAGGACTGGCGGTGCGGGTCCAATGTTTCGCCTTGTGCCTGTTTTCAGTTGCAAGGCGAAACATTGAACCTTTTTCTGCCAACATAAATCACTGTGACTATGGATCAAACCATCATTGTGCTTGGATTTGGACTAGGATAAGGCGGATGGAACGTGATTTTTCGAGGTTTAGTATAAGAAACGTATTTTTTTTTTTGATTTTGGAGGGGCCGACTGTTCGATATTTTAATCATATATGTCTAATCATTGTGCTTAGAAATGGACTAGTTTTAGGCAAAAGGAACATGACTTGATATAGGGAACGTATAGTTCATGTTTCTGGAGTAGCTATAGTACTCGATATTTTATTGGTCAATCAATACGTCGATAGTGCCATAGTGGGGAAGGGGGAAGGAGAAACGGTGCAAAGTTGAGGTCGAGGGGGGTTTGGGTGAAGCGGTTTGTAATTTAGGTTCATAAAACCCATTGTAGTTGAAAAGATATTACGACTGGAAGGTCTTTATGATTATGGTGATGGGTGAGATATCGAGTGATTAATAGTCAATTAGCAGTAGTCAATTATCACAATTTAAAGAAAAACGCGATGTATCAGTCAAGTCGATGAATTCCTATTCACCGTGTGGACAATCCCTAAACGTTTGCATTGATGTCGGAGTGACTGTCGGAGTAGCTCCGTACGGCTGAGGAGAGTCGATTAACGCGAAACGAAACTTGCTGCGCGCCCAGAGGAGAGCAACCCAAACGCCAATAGGGCTGTTTTTCCTCCTCTTCCCAATTGAGTATCTCTGTTATCTAATCAAGTAAGGTGACAAGCAGCTTGGCCAGCCCCTCAAAGAACGCCTGCGTTTACACCCATTTCAATAAAGGTTGCTTTGGGATTTGGTCATTGAAACACAGAATACAACGCAATGCTTTCTTGAGTGACCACCAAACAATGGCTTTCAAACACCAAAGCACGATTCTCAAAGCAACCTTTATTGAAATAGGTGTATACAAGCTATGGGTAAAAGAAAGTGAGTCGATACGGCTACTTTAACTAGTTAAATATCTGTTAATTAGACTAGTTCGTGTATTTATCTATTTTTTAGTTATTTATTTATTAAAATCACTCTCGACAATTTAATAGTCATCCTTTATAAAATAATAAAGATAGTACGCTCGCTCTGATTTCTGATTGGTCGAGGATCGTGTTTGCCTGAGAGTATGTAAACATGGTTGTGACGTCAAGATGTTTTGCTTTTCTCGCGCTGATCATGCAAGAACAAATTTGAACATTCTCATCCCCAGAGCCACTCGGCTTACTTTGCAACCGAACAGTGACAACCGGAGACCAAAAGAAACAAAGGGCTCTGGGGACGAGAATGGAATTTGAAAAAGGATTTGAGTTGAAAACTCAACAAGTTTACTTTATTTACCCATTTTGTCGTCGGGCGACACTCGAAAAGTCTTAACAAACACGCTGCGTTAACTTTTTTTGCTCAAGCTGACAATTTAAGCGCGAAAAATCAATATTTTGGAAAGCATCCTTTTTGCAAAACAAGAACATTCTCAACCTCTCTTGAGGGGTTGTGAGATTTCTTGATCGTTATGCAATCCTCTCTTCGTCTCGGGTTTGCATAACGGTGTCGAATTCTCCCATCCCCTCCTCGTGTTTATAGGCTATGCAAACAAGGAAAACGTTTTCTATAGCTTAGGCCCTGTTCGTAAAACGACAAAAAATAGAGTTTGGCGTTAGCAAAAAAGAAGTTTGAAAATGTTGTAATCTATATCAATTTTTCTGTTTTCGCACCTAACGCACGCAAAGGTTTTCATGTAACCAAAAACGTCACCAAATAAAGGAACTTAAATTGGTCATGTTCGCGCGATATATCCGACGAGAAACAGCTGTCAAGGAACAAAGGATTTTGCCGACTGTCAAAAATTTGTGGGCCTCTAAACTTTCTCGACGGCATTTCTGAAGTTTGGTGACACTTGAGAAAATTGGTTAGGTGAAAAAAATCGTTCGTACTAGAGATGAAGGGCAGAAAAAAGCTTTAAAAAGCTTTTTTAAAATTCCTATTGACAGCAGATTTTTTTGGCAGAACAACCAAAATTTTGCGTACCGCGAACAGGGCCTTATATAATTTCTTTGTCGCTAAAAGGAGGTCAGATGATTATTAGAAAGATTATGAGTCACGTTTACGACAAACAGATAACGTCAGATTCAAGTTGAGAATTTCTCAGAGTAGAAAATGAGCAGATAAAAACTGTTCAGAAAATTGTCGCAGTAATAAACAGTAAACGTCAATTAAGGAGAAATCCTGGTCACGTGGTAACAAATTCACGTTTGGCGTAAACGTGACTCTTAATCTCTCTGTTTTCTTTCTTTTTCGCTTCAGAACCGCTCTTCGGCTTCGTTGTCATATGCCAGATATGCCCCTTCAGTGAAGGCACAAGGCGCAACATTATTACATTATCCTGTTCAGGAATCAGGAGTCAAGGAAGACCGTCCGGGCAATCCGGATCAACTCCAAGAAAACACGGGAAGCATCTGGAGCTATTTCTCCTCTTGCCTTGGATGATTGGACCGCCCAAAAGATTAGGCTAATGGCAAAAGTGCCCTGTCGACATTTTATATCTCTGACTTGAGGCAATAATTTATAGATTTAGCCAGGGCTAAAAGCAAAGCTCCCATTAATAAATTTGTAATTTAAATCAAACAATAAACTTGTATTCCATAAATCAGTTCACTTTAGAGCACATTCACGTGACTTTTCAGGGATTAAGGCTAAGTGATCTGAGAGAAAAATAATTTGCTAACAGTTCAAGAGTGCACCAAATCTTACATCGAGTTGATGGCCTTTATATGCTCACCCAAATAATAGCAGTCATCTTCGATCACATTTAACGGCCATAATGGCTCTTGATCACAGTAGACTAGACCTGGAAAACAAATTCTTGGAAAGAAAATCAGGCAGAGTTTTTTTCCGTTTGACAAGTTTGCTTTACAACATCTTGCTAACAAATCTGGGGGCGTGTAAACCAACCTTTTATACTTTTTATACATCACATCTGAGGTTTCACATGGTATTGGTCACTGCTCCTCTCATTACTGTGGTATATAGATGTTCTCATGTTTCCATTCACTAGAACATGGTCAATCTCCCATCTGGTGACCTCCAGGTCAGCTTATGGATGTCTTTATGAGGGAAGATTGTTCCAGTTATGACGAACCCATTTGCACTACAGAAGTCACATAACCTCTCTCCAATTTCGTTCATAACACCAACGCCAAACTTCCCCATAACCTCCTCTCTATTGTTGCCTACCTTAGCATTCAAATCTTGCATCACCACAATCATATCATTTCTGTTGCAGCTTGAAACTGTGTCCTGCACCTGGTTGTAGAGTTCATCCTTTTCCTCATCCATCGGATCATTTGTTAGTGCATGTGCTTGTACCACCGTCAGTTTTTTTAGTGTACTTCGAGTAAAATAGAAAATTGTTAAGTAGGCGTCAACAAAACCAGGATCGGACCGAATCAGATCATCCCCTGTAACTCACTAAATGAAAAAAGGTAATAAAGCTAGGATAACGTCTGTATGAATGATCTGATCTGCGGCCCGCTTGAGCTCTATTTCCGCTGGTCTCTCGGGGGAGAAACACGGGCTCGTTTCCGGAAAAGAAGCGTGTGATTGAGCCTACGGCTCTCTCTAAGGCGCTAGCGCTCCAGTTTACTACAGTAGGACTGCTGATTGCGAAATCTAAAGTGCATTTCATGTCTGGATCCTTTTATCAGTGAAACAGGTGAAAGCGCAAAAGAATAATCCGTCTTTGGATTTCGTTTTCGAAGTGAATGGAAGTCAAAGACAGACCTGCACGGACTCCCAATGTGGTTTTTGTGGTTGCGTCGCATTATCAAATGCCTTCGAGTTACATTTTTGCTTTTACAAGCATGTCTTACAGAGATTTACCTCTTTTGTAGGGCATGATCGGAGGTCTTTTAAGAGGCAGCCTCCCTAAAAGCGGTCCACTCGATTTCGCGACAAAAAATACTTTTCCTTTATTTTTCGTCGGTGAAGAGGCTTTAGTAGGTGTATACTAAAATCGCTATTTTTGTTTTCAAATTCTTTTTCTTAGCTCTGCTACAAGCCAAAAACGAATTGAGTCCGTCTCGGCTTCTCAGAGAGTGTTTCGAAGACTAAAATTGATGGATTTTGAAAAGCGTGTTGCAAACAACCGAATGCCCGCACAAAAAATCTGTTCAATTCAGTTTTTTTGGTTAACCTTCGATAGTTCACAGGCTAAATAAAAATATCTTTGATCAAAACATGTTCAAGTTACAGTGGTTCAAAGAATACCTATTTCGCAGGCTTAATCGAAACCCTGAAAGTAAGGAAGATTTGAGGGAAAATATCTCAAAAGTTGCGGCCTAAATCTGGTTTAAAAATCATATAAAAGTAAAGTTTTAAGCTTATTTTTTTTGGTTTATAGGCTCAGACTTGCGGGTATCTTCTTGGATTGCAACCAACAGTAGATTTTTAATATAATCTGCCATTTTGCGTATTTGCATAATTACAGGCCGTGTCAGATGTCATGATTGTACAGGTTAAAAGTTCCATGAAATTGCCTCTTTTGACACTTGAATTCGTCTTCGGCCTCTAAAAGAACGTAATTAAGCTTCTTTAAGTACTTTTGAATCGAAAGAGATATACTAGCAGGGATGGTCATGCATGTTACTGATTACCACGATCAACTGGCGGGCGCCGTCGTCTTGTAACTAGGGAACTTAAGATGGAGACGTTTTCGGGGCGACGGCGACCGGACTAGCAGAGAAAGCCTGGAACTAAGGCAGCCGTCGCTTCCCGTTAAAAATAGAACATTAAGATCGCAGTGAACTCAGAAGGACGGCGCCTTTAATTAGAAGAATACCGAAGAGGAAAATATGGCTTCACATAAAGAATTAAGAGAATAAATATTTGCTATGCAGACAACGTGTATCGGATGAAGAGTTTCTCGTTTTGTGGGAAAATTATTCGTCCAAAAATCCCGATTTTCCTCAGGGGCCGGTTGCTCGAAGCCTGGTTAGCGCTAACCGTTGGTTAAGAGGTATCAAAATGTATAGGTTTCCATGGTATTTAACGCTGGTTAGCACTAACCATGCTTCGAGCAACCCGGGCCAGGACAGTTACGATCCCTTCACGCTAAAAAAACATGCGGGATGCAGCTGAATTCAAGGCAGAATTTCGTGTTGAAAAAAAAAATGATCTCCGAAGGCTTGCCGAAGCCTTGCAAATTACAGGAACATTAAAATGCTACCAAGGAACCGTATTCTTAGTTTAGTATTGAAATAATTCCGGGGAAATACTCGCATGCAACAACAACAACAACGGCAACAACTTTATTTCAGTATTCCCACGCCGAGTTAGTACATGGTATTACCTACTATTCTATATAATTTTCAATGCGTTTCATTTATACGATATTCTAACGAAAAGAGCGAACTAAAAACACACAATTGAAATATCGGAGTTAATATTTTTTGTCTGGGTACTTTTATTTGGCTCGTAGGAAAATTTTGTCCATGTCAAGCTCACTTACGGTTGGCTGTTTGCCAAGCTGGATCTTGACCCTGTAACATGAAAACAGAGAAACATTCAAAGGTGTAAGTTTAGATAACAGAGCTTGGAAATCGAGCTTGAAATGTGCCTCAAAGAAAACAAGTACAATTTAAGAACGACAAGAAGACGCCCGAAGGCGCTTACGCGGGATGTGTGGGTTTCAGAAAGAATTACGGGTATGTTGGATGGAAATGGAAGTTGAGTAGTGTATGCAACAGATGTGTGCAGGAGAGACGGAGATGTTCTGTTAAGGACTAATACACAAGAAGATGAGTTACACACATGGGTTCCTTTGCTACTCAAACCAAAACTTACATCAATATTACCACCATATATGTTAGGAGTATGGGGTAGTTCACTAAAATTTGCATTCCTTTACAAATGTCCTCAAAAAATGCACTTCCACATTTAACAATAGCGTGTAATGTATCATACTTCCAATAACTACAGGGCTGCAAGGAAGTGCTCTAGGGAAAATTTCAGAGAGCCCTTTAGGCTCCCCAAGCATTTTTAGCTGGGGTACCCGGGCCTCTAAGTTGGTCGCCCAAATTAATAAATCAATGAGCTGTTAGTTAATTATTAAACATTAAACAAATTATTTTCTTAACAAGTCAAGCAGAATTTTGTGAACATTTTTTTCATGAAAAATCACATCCCTTTGACCTCCTGAGCGTGCGAAAAAAAAAAAAACCCGCATGTTGTCATATGAAAGTAAGTTTTCGCGCCATATGAGAAACATGGACAACGCCGCCGAACATTTCATGTTTTTTAAATAGAAAAATAAATTTGGGGTCAAAAATAAGGGCACTATTCTTTTTACTAATCATTGTGATTTAGGTCAGGAGCTCCTGTTTAGGTTGAAAAGAAAATTTGCTTGTTAAGATTGACTGAGATCGCGTGGAGCTTTCCAGGAAAACTGTTATGATTTCAACGAAACCGCGGCGCCCCCCCCCCCCCGGGGGGTTACTTGCGTTAATTTTTGCTGGGTATGTGCCGCTGGCCTCTCAGAACCCCTACCCCATTATAGTCTTTTCTGTGGCCAATATTGTAGACCCCATATTAGTCACTCTTGGGGAAATATGTAATTTTTGCGATCCCAAGTTAGTCACTTTCTATTTATGTATCTACCTTATCAATCCTTTAAATAGGTCATCAAGAAATGAATTGACCTATTTTTTTAATAAATCGAATGAAGAACACTTTACTTTTCACCCGGAGTACAAATATCCTGATAGGTTTGCTAACCGTAAATATGAACAGCTCTCTTACCCCAAAAATCCGAAAATGTGCGACCCCATTCTAGTAACTCTTTTGAAAATGCAACCCCATTAATGTTCAATCTAGTCGTGAAAATGCGACCCCATCCAGCAGCACATCTCTATTAGCCTCTTTATAAGGAAGTGCCCCCCTCCCCCCCACCGGGGGCCGCCCCAAAACTATTATCTCTTTTGAATAGATCATCTTGTTGTAAAGTCGTCTTTTAAGCGCAAAACAGAAGTATTTCCTTTCTATATTATCGGTGAAATGTTCAGGACAAATGTAGATTCGGTTAGCTTTTGCGTATTTATTTTTAGTACGTGATACGTAATGCCTTGTCACGACACGAAAGACAATGCGGGATTTTATAGATTTATACCCCCTGTACACCCGATTCTAGAACAATCACAATTATAATAGTCGTCTCTTTTCTTTTTTATGCATCGTATTTTATTGGAATAACAATCTTAGTTATGTTTTATCCTCGCAGACACAGCAGTCAAAAAAGGCAAAAATATTTAAAGAACATAGAAGACCGACTCCCTTGTTTATTCAGCGATTTTTCAAATTACAAAACTATTGTTTTGCGTCGCCGACCGTACTTCACGCCTGTCAGAGCAAAAGTAACAACTTGTTTTGAAAAACTAACTAATGAACAATCCTAATTTGAAGAAAAAATTTCAATGTTACTATGAAAAGCTGTTGCTATCGAAAACTGTGCAGCTTGTCACGTTCATAGTCAAGGATTATGTTACATGTGAATTCACGTGAAACGACCTTTGAACATCAACGCGTGCCCGCTGCCCGATTAACAACATTTTCCTAAAGCTTTTTGATAGACATGCTACTTATTGCTACTTACAGAGTCGACCTCAAGAGTTTCTTAGCGAGAGGAGCGTTCTTTTTAGGCCGCGAAGCCACCGAGAGAGCTACGATTTCGCAAGTAATAAATTCTAGACATTCTTAGCTTCTTGACTGTAACTCAACAGAAACAAGAAACCAACACAAGCAAGTCGCCCGGCTGGGCCACCTTTTCAGTCGCCCGAGGCCAAGTTTTGCGCCGTATTAAGAGCACGGCCTTGAGTCTTCGTCCTCCTCTACACAGTGAGCTTACTTTTCCCTCCTT